>JAJEJO010000170.1:8139-19876 GCA_020662805.1 Glaucomys volans | reverse complement strand
ATTTTTTTTTGGGGGGGGGGAACTGGGGATTGAACCCAGGGGCACTCGACCATTGAGCCACATCCCCAGCCATATTTTGTATTTTATTTAGAGACAGGGTCTCACTGAGTTGCTTAGGGCCTCGCTGAGTTGCTGAGGCTGGCTTTGAACTCGCGATCCTCCTGCCTCAGCCTCCCAAATGCTGGGATTACAGGCGTGCGCCACCGCGCCCAGCAAAATGGAATTTTAATCAAAAATTTCTAAAAAGACTTGAGCTATCAAACCATGAAAAGACACGGAGGAAACTTAAATGCGTATTACCAAGTGAAAGAAGCCAGCTTAACAAGGGCCTCTACTATATGATCCCAACCATATGACAATCTGAAAAGGAGAAACTATGGGGACAGTAGAGAGAGCAGGGGTTTCCAGAGGTGGATGGAGGGAGTGATAAACATCTAGAGCATAAACAAGGGCAAACTACTCAGTGTGATACCGCGGCGGTGCACACACATTGTAATACGTTTGTCTAGACCCATAGACTGTACACCACCAGGGGGGAGTCCTAACATAAACCATGCACTTGGGGTGACAATGCTGTGTCACTGTAGGTTCATCACTTGTAACAAATGTGCCACTCTAGTGGGGAATGTTAAGAATGGGGAAGGAAGACTATCCATGTGTGAGGCAGGGGATGGATGTCTATTTTTTTTCCATTCGATTTTGCTGTGACTATAAAATTGCTCTAAAAATAAAGTATATTAAACACAATTGTTAACTTGAAATGATATTTGAGGAAAGAAACAGATTTCGTAGCCATACATTTCCTTTGCATGAATATTCTTTTGAAAAAATTGAAATTTAAATTAGAAATAAAAACATAAACAATTATACCTGAAGACTAAGGATAAATTTTTTTTTCAAATATTTATTTTTTAGTTGTAGGTGAACACAATGCCTTTATTTTCATGTGGTGCTGTGGATTAAACCCAGGGCCTCATGCATTCTAGGCAAGCACTCTACCACTGAGCCACAACCCCAGTCCCAGGATAACTTTAAAAGACTGGGGTTTTTTTTGGCACTGGGGATTGAACCCAGGGGCACTCCACCACTGAGCCACATCCCCAGCCCTATTTTGTATTTTATTTAGAGACAGGGTCTCACTGAGTTGCTTAGGGCCTCGCTAAGTTGCTGAGGCTGGCTTTGAACTCGTGATCCTCCTCACTTAGCCTCCCAAGTGCTGGGATTACAGGCGTGTGCCACCGTGCCCGGCAAAAGACCGGTTTTGAAGAAGAGTAAAGTGAAACCTGACGAGATAAAAAAAATCTGCCAATAATTAACTGCCTAAAACCATACTTAATAACTTTTAAGGGAAGATAGTATAAACCCTAGTGAACAATACAAGGGTCAGCATGGAGCCTAATATTACTATGCATGTGAAGAAGCAGGAAAATGGAACTCATAATTCTGAAAGAAAAAAAAAAAAAAGGGCGATCATGAGAAACAGGCCCTTAAATGAACCACAATTAGCTGACGGGAGTCTTTAAGCAGCCACTGTAGACATGTTTAAGAACTTAAAGGAAAATATAGACATAATGGTTGAAGAGATGAAGAATAGCAGCAGAGAAATTGAAAGTATAAAAGAGAATCAGCAGGAAATTCTAGAATTTAAATAGTACAAAATCTAAAATGAAAATTTCCCAATAGGTTTCACAGAATATTAGAGACTACAGAAGAAAGGATTAGAACACTTGAAGAGATATCAATAGAATATTCAATCTGTAAGACAGGAAAAAATGTTTAAAAAAAAAAAACTGAAGCCGGGCGCGGTGGCGCACGCCTGCAATCCAAGCGACTTGGGAGGCTGAGGCAGGAGGATCGCGAGTTCAAAGCCAGCCTCAGCAACTTAGCGAGGCCCTAAGCAACTCAGTGAGACCCCATCTCTAAATAAAATACAAAATAGGGCTGGGGATGTGGCTCAGTGGCTGAGTGTCCCTGAGTTCAATCCCTGGTTCCAAAGGTACAAAAAAAAAAAAAAAAAAACTGAAAAATGACTGAGAATGAACTCACCCAGTCCTTCCAATGGGAAGCTGGGTGAAGGGCATTCAGCCAGGACTCTTTAGGACTGAGAATGTGGTTCAGTGGTAGAGCACTTGCCTAGCATGTGCAAGGTCCTGGGTTCAAATTCTGGCACCCAAAACAAAACAAAACAAAATGGAGTTTCAGTGGTCTATGGGATAATATCAAGTATTCTAAAATATTTATAATTGGAGTGCCAGCAGGTGAGGAGGGAGAAAATGAGCAGAAAAAAATACTTGAAGAAACAATGGTTACAAATTTCCTATCTGTGGGGGAAATTTATATACCAAAAGTCTCACTAAGACCCAAACAGTTACATATAAAGAAAACAACACCAAGGGGCTGGGGTTGTAGCTCAGTGGTAGAGGGCTTGCCTAGCATGAGTGAGGCCCTGGGTTCGATCCTCAGCACCACATAAAGATGAATAAAATAAAGGTATTGTGTCTGTCTACAACCAAAACACACACACACACGCACACACACACACACACAAGAGAACAACACCTAGTATCTTTATATTTAAACAGCTGGAAAAAAAGAAAAAAACCATGAAAATAGTAAAAATCTGGGACACAAGTCATGATAGTGTTGGATTATAACCCATGGAATAAAATAAACATGCATAGCTGGGCGTGGTGGCGCACGTCTGTAATCCAAGCGACTTGGGAGACAGGAGGATCGCGAGTTCAGAGCCAGCCTCAGCAATTTAGCGAGGTCCTTAGCAACTCAGTGAGACCCTGTCTCTAAATAAAATACAAAATAGGGCTGGGGATGTGGCTCAGTGGCCAAGTGTCCCTGAGTTCAATCCCTGGTTAAAAAAAAAAAAAAATAGAAAGGGAAGGATAAAGGAAGCAGAAAACCACTATTAATCAGACTTCATGGTGGTCTCTCTTGTTGTTAAGAACCACTGATGGGTGCTAAGATTAGTGGGTGAAATTATGAAGAGAAATAGGGTATTTGCACAGAATTAAAGTAACTTCCCATAAAATGTGTAATAGTGACAAAGAGAAAAATGGTAGTTTCTTAGTGAATGTAAATCTGGCAGACACCACCTTAAGTACATAATCAAAGTTAACCTTGTAAGTAATGACATGTCAATATCACATACCCCCAGCATGATGTACTGAGAGCGAGGCCCTAATATACAGCATCATTTTTATGGGTGTTCTTGCCCAAAATGACTCAATATAATCATGAGAAAACATCAGAAAAACCCAAACTGAGGGCCACATTGCAAAATAACTGGTCTTCATTTTTCCAGAGTGACAAAAGAGAAAGCCTGAGACTCTGCAGCCCCCTCTGCCATTCTTTCTGGCTACCCACACTGGCTTGCTTTAGCCTTGAATGGTGAGATTTTTTCCCACCTCTGGGCTATTATTTGCACTTGCTTTTACCCTGACCTGCAATGCTTTCACTACGATCTCAGATGGCAGTCCTCTCCTTAGCCTTTACGGAAGCTGCAGCTGCTAAGCTGTTCCTGTGCGGATCCTAACTTCAGAACAAGGATGTTCTTCCAATTTGAGATCCTGGAAAGAAGCTATGATTGACCACGATTATGCACACCTTTGTCCACTCAACTGTGGCCAGAAAACAGGGAGGGAGGGAGGAAGGGAAAGTAAAAAAATGAGACAATATTACAAATTAAAGACAACTAAGGAGACGTGGTGACTAAATATACTATAGAATCCTGTATTGGATTCTGGACCAGAAAAATGGCATTACTGGGAAAACTGGACAAATTGAACTTCTTAGTATTGAATTAATGCTATTTTTCTGTGTTTGATAATTATGATGCTGTAGTATAAGACATGATCATTATGGGAAGCGGGGTGAAAGGCATAAAGGAATTTTATTTAGCATTTTGTATCTTGAAACTTTTCTGTAAGTGTAGATAATTTTAAAATAAAAAGTAAAAAAAAAAATTAGGGGAAGACAAGCAACAAGAAGGTCAATGGTGGGAGACTTCTCAACAGAGACAATGGGGCCAGCAAATGGGGGAGCCACATCTTTACAGTACTTAAAAAAATCCCTGTCAATCTAGAAGTCTTTTTTAAAGAAATATGATGAAAATGAGAAGTTGAAATGAAATGAAATGAAATCTGTGTATATTTTTTCAGGGACAGTTTATTTTCAAAATTTGCTAAATTTAAGTTCTTCAGGCAAAGGGAAACAACTCCAGATAGAAACTCAGAATTAAAGGATGGAATAAAGTTGAGCAGAAACGGTGAGTATGTGGGTAAACTCCAAGATTATCTTTTTACCTCCTTATTTAATTTTTTTTTGTGTGTGGTACTGGAGATTGAACCCAGGAGTGCTCCACCACAGAGCTACATTCCCTGCTCTTTTTATTTTTTATTTTGAGACAGGGTCTCACTGAGCTGCTGAGGTTGGCCTGGAACTTGTGATGTTCCTGCTTCACTCTCTTCGAGTAGCTGGGATTACAGGTATTCACCACTTGCCTTCTTAATTCACGTGCCTTCTTTACTTAATTTGTTAGGAAGCAATAAATTGCTAAAAGCAAAAATGAAATATTATATTGTAAATTATGCATTCAGAGGTAAAAATATAAAAATAGTATAGAGGATGGGATTGTATCCATGAAATCAGGTAGGTATAAGGTTCTTATATGATACATGAAATGGTATAATACTAATTCATGAATGTTAATTCACACCATTAATTAAAAATTAATTCATAATACTAATGTGATCCCTAGAGAATACACATATGTGCATGCACACATGTCTCACAAGGAAGAGGTGTAGCTAAAAGTCAGCAGAGAAGAAAAATGGATAATCCCAAAAGAAAGCGGAAAAAGAGACAGAGAAACAAAAAGATTGGAACCAATTTTAAAAATGGGTGGATGTAAACAGAATCATCAATTATACTAAACATAAACAAATATAAATGTAAATGGACTAGCTCCTTCCCTTTCCTGGGCCTGGGAGCTTGGTAGGGACTCACTTGCATGGCCATGACATGTTCACTAGGGCTTGCTCTAGGGCTGGGGTCTTAGCTTATTTGCTGAGGCCAGTAGCTACCAGGAGTGGTTTTTTTTTTAAATTTTATTTCATTAATTTCTTTATATGTGGTGCTGAGAATTGAACCCAGTGCCTCACACATGCTAGGCAAGCACTCTACCACTGAGCCACAACCCCAGCCCTGAAGACAATTTCTTTGCTAGACTGTAACACAAATAACCTCTAGTCCAATTTCCAAGAGAGTCCTCCTTTGAAATTTCATGAGCCCAGTCTTTACTGCACAGTCCTAGTGGCATTGCTACCAGGAGTGTTTGGTGCCAGCAGGAGTAGGGTTGGAGACATCTTGGTGGCTGGTGATTAGTTATATATATGGAATTTGAGCAAATTAGTAAATATCTAAGGCAGAGGTATTAACCTGGTGTTACCTGGATCTTGCTCCAGGACAATGACAACACCCAGATGAAATGACTTCTGACCTGGAGGCTCTTTGCAGCCAGAGGAGGTAGATGGAGCTGGAGTCTCAAAGCTCAGGTTAGGGTGCAGCTTCTCTTTGCTTGACTGGCTCGTCTCCAGCTGCCTTGTAAAATTACTAGTGTCACTTGTGCTGGTGTGTGCTACCAAGGTGTTTCCTAGTGTTTGAGAGGTCCGAGGAGGAAACACCCACCTCTGCAGAGAGCTGGGCTAGAGGAGCGGGGAGATCAGACAAGACTTCATGGAAGAGATGACATCTGAAATGTTTTGAAAGATAAGTGGAATTTTCCAAGTGGAAAAGGGAAGGAAGATCAGTCAGACAGAAAGGTATGGAAAGTTTGGGAGTGACAAGTATCTTCTTGGGCTTCAGGTGGGTGATGGGTCAGGGCCAGCTGTCAGGCTACAGCAAGCTCAGGAGCTAGAGGGACTTCAATTCTTTTTTGAACCGATGCCTGAGGTCTTTTTATTACCATCAGAGCTGCCTATTTTAGTAGGCTGCAGAGCCACTTCCCTGTGGCCTTCAGCTTGGATCTCTAGTATTTTACTCCTCTTGAGTTTCTAGAGGTTTCTACCTTGGGGAAGATCCAGGGACCCCTGAGGAGTAATTGGAGTAGGGGATTGCGAGGGGAGTGGGCTGGTGGCCTTAGAGGAACATATAATAAAGCTTTAAAGACTACGAGTTGGGGTTTGTTGAAAATAAAATGACAGTGTCCTGAAACATTTATTAGACAATTGATATATATGTGCAGGATTTGTGGAGAGAAAGCCTTCATGGGGTTACACCCATCACACACGTCTTCCAGACGCTTACATGCTACCAAAGTAGCCCAAGGCGGGGAAAGTTAGTGAATAATAAAGGACTGAACGGGAGCAGAGGTCATTCAGGCGTTGTCAATTGAATGAATGAAAGCGCGAAAGAATGATACTCGAGATACTAAGACCAAGTGTCCCCGGAATCCAGGTGAAATTGCCCCGTGGGTGTCCCTGAGGAGGTGAGACTGGAAGTGTCCAGGGAGCGTCCACAGACTCCTGGCCTTTCTGAGCACACCAAGAGTCCAGGCACCAGCCGCTGGGCCAGGGTTGCGCTCACGACCCCCTGTGGGCGCCGCCGCGCCTGGTTAGCTGACAGGCGGATCCTCGTGGGCGGAGGCGAGGCCTCGGGAGGGGAGCCGCGGTTTCCCACCGCCCTCTCTCAGGCTTAGGGTCCAGAAAAGAGCCCGCGGGGAGGAAGCGCGAGTCCGCGTCCCGCCCCGTTGCGTCCCACCCACCGCGTCCCCTCCCCTCTAGCTGCGGGAAAAGCGGCCGCGGACGCGCGTCTAGCTGTGGGGCGGGCGGAGCGCGGCGGCGGAGGACACCATGAGAGCGCGGCGGGGGCCTCGGCCCCGGCCGCTCTGGGCAGCTCTGCTGGCGCTGGGGGCGCTGGCGGGCGTCGGCGTGGGCGTCGGAGGTGAGTGAGGTTCCTGTGCCAGGGACGCTGCTCTCCTGGGTCCTGCACCACTGCAGACCCGGCAGGCGGGTCCGAGTTTCTGCAGTCTGAGTGCGCGGCCCTGGCTGTGGTCATCGGAGCCCGGAGCTGGGGACCTGGCCGAGTGATGGCAGGGCCCAGAAATCCCTAGTGCCTGGGGGGCGGGTGCTCCCGGACACCGCAGTCTTCACCCAGGTGGGGTGCCTTCCCCAGGCGGCCTCCGTGTGCGCGCGCGGTTCGCATCTTGAGCCCTGCGTTCAGCTGGAGTTGCGCGCGTTGCGGGTGGTAGCGACTCGGGACTGACAGGAATAGCGGAGTCTGGATGGGGCTGTTCCCGCGTGTTGGTACAGGGAAGTGCCTCTCGGTGAGGGTGCACGCGCGCTCTGGCTTGCCAGTTCCTCTTTCTCTGTGTAATTTTCCCCCCAAGTTTTTTAATTTAGCGGCTCCCCACGGGAGGGGTTTGGAGCAGGATGGAAGGCTCTGCTCCCTCCAAGGTCCCCGGTTGGCAGCAGTTCTTCTTTCTCTGGTTCAGACCTCCCACCCTAAAAGTCTCTAGGGTAAGCGGAGAGGCACGCCAGGGGCTTGGATCCCTGGCTTTGTTTCTCCTGCTGCTCCGGCAGTCAGCGCTGGCTTCGCTGGTGGGAGCCCTTAGTGATTTTGCTGTAGGTGGAGAAACTGGCTCCGGTTTGGGGCTTCCCGTACCGCAGAGGACGCGCAAGAGTGCACCTATGTACTTTAAAAGAATACAGTAGCGCTCATAAACAAATTAGACCCTGCAGACGGGAGTTTTAAAAAGGGTAAGGCTTATTAAGTCCATTTCAAAAATAAACTATTCAAAACTATTTTGATGACTGCCGTCAAAACTCTTCAATGTAGGCGTAGACAAAAGTAGATTCTGGACAGGACAAAGTAGTCTCCATGGATTTGTGGTGGTTCTGTGGAGGGGCATTTAAATTGTTATCGCTGAAGCTTCCTTGTGGCAGAGGTGAAAACAGGCCAGCCGCTCTCTAGCTGCAGAGAACAGCCTGGCCACCATGGAACAGAAATCGGAATTTCCAGCACTCTGCTCTGGAGATGCTAGAGCCCAGGTCTGCTGCTGCTGGCTGTTATGGGGAGATGGAGAAACCCCCAGGTCACCTCAGAATTGGCAGTTTTCAAGAACTTGAAACATTTAAAAATTTATTGCTTCTAAATTTTTAAACTGACACATAATAAAATTGTGTATGTTTATGTACAGTGTACATGTATATGATGTGTAATGATCAAATCAAGGTAATTAGAGTTTCTTTGTGCCGGGAACCTTCCAACTCCTCTCTTAGTTATCTTGAGATATGTAATACATTTAAAATATTTTGTGATATTATTTTTATATCCATAGCTTTCTAAACTAATTTCGGAGTTGAATCTTTAAATTTTCTTACAGTTTTAGAAGAATATAGTGAGGAAACATAAGATAGTGCCTTGGGGCTGGGTTGTGGCTCAGTGGTGGAGCGCTTGCCTAGCATGTGTGGGGCACTGGGATTGATTCTCAGCACCACATAAAAATGAATAAATGAAATAAAGGGATTGTGTTCATCTATAACTAAAAAATTAAAAAAAGAGATAGTGCCTAGCTCAGAGTGTGGATTAATGTTAGTGAGATGAAGAGTGTGTATGTGGTTTCGGTGTCTCCTCCCTCCCTCTCGCCTACCTCTCCCAAGGCCCAAGATAACTCATGTGGATCTGCTTCACACAGTTGTAATGATCCACACAGGACACACTGCACCTGTGTACCTATGTCTAAGCAGTGTTGAAGAGCAGGGGCTCCAGGGACAGCTTCCAGAGCAATTGGCCCCCTGTAAAAGCAGTTTTAGTTACATTTACATCCTCTACCCCAATGTTGGTGGCAGACATGGTTAGATGCCTGGTGAAGTAGATGATGGGTGACAGCAGGACAGTAATGTTAGAACATACAGTGTTGAAGGGATGCAGAAAGAGCAGGGTAGGGTGGGGGTGGGGTGGAACTGAGAGGCTGCCCAGAGTAAGAGATTCTGGTATAGGGAGAGAAGAGGTTCTAGGAGTAACACTGAGTTTCAGATTTTTTATTTTTATTTTTTTTAGTACTGGGGATTGAACCTAGGGTCTCATGCATGCTATGCAGTCACTTTATCACTGAGCTATATCCCCAACCTGGGTTTCAGATTTTATCTGCAAAGATGATCTCTTTAGTGTTACCTAAGAAATATTGGATTCTGTGGCTTCCTCATATTTGGAGTTTTGTTCTAACCTAACTAGTTCTGGGCTGGGGTGCTTATTTCTCTTTCAGGTTTGTATCCTGGAAACTGTCCAGCTGAAGCCCTCTGTAGGAATCCTCAGGGCCTGGAGAGACTTGGGAGAAAGGCTTGTGGGCTAGGGAAAGGGACGACTATGGTTTAAGCAAGTGGGATTAATTCTTGACTTTGCCTGATGGCCCATGTGACCTTAGATGAATTACTTAATCTCTCAGGTTCTTGGTTTCCTCATCTGTAAAGTAGAGAAAGCAATACTTCTGTGATTTTGGAGAATAAATGCAAACAGAGGCACAAAATGAGTATTTAATAAATGGCAACATGGTTGTCACATTATTCTTCCTATCCATGTGTATCTACAATGCTTTGGAGGCAAGAGCTGTTGTGGCTTCATGCATGAGTGCAATCTGGGCTTCCAGCATGAGACTGATGGGGTCCCTTTTTCACACCTCCTTGTCAGGGGGTCCCTCTTATTTCAACCCATTCTTCTTTGGTGGCATGGCATATCTCAGCTCCTCTGGTCCAGCAAGAATCCACAGATGAGACCAAGGAGAGAGGTCCATATACTTGCTTTGTTTAGGAGAAAACCTCAAGTCTGTCTCTGGGAAGAGAAGAAGACAAACGATGTTCACAAGACTTCAGTGAAGGAGAGGGGCATGCCTATTTTGTTCAATACTCTTGGCTCAGTGCCTGGCACACAGGCAGCAAAATGAGTATCTAGGGAATTCTATGAAAAGACATCTGGAGGTGATGTGGCTCACTTTAAGAAACCCAATATTTAAATACTTGCATTCATTCATAAAATATCCTCAAGTGCTCCACTTGGACATTCTGGAGGTAATTTTTGGTGTGTATGTGTGTGTGTGTGTGGCTGGAGGGTTGAACTCAGGGCCTCATGCATGCTAAACACATGCTGTGCCAGTGAGCCACATCCCCTGGGTGTTAAGATACAGTCAAGACCATGAATTCTTTGAACCATGGACCTCTGCACTGCTGCACCATTTGGACCTCTGCTAATCCGAGGGTGCTGGAAACTCAGGGGACCCTTGGTGAAGTGTCTGCCTTTTTTCCTATTTTGGGAGGAGCCCCTGAAGAGGGCAGCATTTTCCTTTACTCCCCTCAAACTTGTGAATGTGAGACAAAGGTGAGGAGTGGTAGAGGTTCGTGGGATCACCATAAACTGGGGCCAGGAGGCCACAGCGTGAGAATGTGACTCCAGAAGTTCCCGATAGAAATTCTTCCTCTGCAACTGCCCAGCCCACTCAGGATCTCTGGTTATCATCCCCTCCCACCCCCAGGAATCCTGCCCTTGTTGGCAGGAGTGGCCAGGAGACGTGCCCACAGCAACCACAACTCATGAATCAGCAGACAGATAATTAACTGGGGGAGTGACTGGGCAGCTTCAGGGTTAAACCGATGGCTTCCCCAGCCTGCTGCCTCACCCCATGCCTCTTCTTCCTTTCCTGAACCTTGGTCCTCCCTGAGTGGGAATGGTGGTGTGCCTGCTGCAGTCCAGGTCACCAGTGGAAATGAGCAGGGAGCGGGGAAATGACACACTGTCCAGGGGAACCGCCTGTTCTCTCTGTGTAAACTACTGCCATTTATTGGAATTTGAGACTCTTCCATAAAAATGATGAAGCCTACCTTTCTCTCTGTGTAATACAGTATCCTCAGAAACACCAATTTTAAAAAAGATACCAGGTTTATTGAGGCATTGTTTATGTGCTGTAAAATCTGCCCTTTTTAGATGTGCAGGTCTCTGCATTTTTGACAGATGCATGCAGTCAAGTGACCACCACCACCATCGTCACTCCGAAAAGCTCCTTCAGCTGCTTTGCAATCAGTTCCCTATCTTTGCCCTAGTCCCTGGCAATCTCTGATCTGTTTCCTGTCCCTACAGTTCTGTTTTACTGAATGTCATTTAAATGAAATCATAGAGTGTGTAGCCTTTCAAGTCTGGCGTCTTTCACTTATAATGTGTTTATGATTCATCTACATTGTTGCACGTATCAGTAACTCTAGAGGTTACCCCAGGCTATTCCATCTTCCTCGGGTGTTGGTACGGTTACCCTGAAAGCGGTGGGGCTAGACCCATCAAACTCTAGAGGTGCTGTTCAGCCTTCAATTTGTAGATTTTCTAATTGAATAGATGCATTTGGGCCGTGGTTAAGTCCTTAGGTTTTCCAACTGCCAAATAGTTAAAGATGAGAATGTTGCAGCGATGAGCAGTTTTATAATTCTTGGTCTTAACAGCAACAAACATTTTGTGGCCAAAGATAGTATGTCATGATCCTTAGAGCCAAAAGTTGTAAAATAAACCTGGAACTGTTCTACCTTTTCAAATTTTTGATAGCATCTCCCGAGAAAGAATCCACTAGAAGTCTTTCTGCTTTTCTGTCATGTTCCCGCAAAGAGACTGCTCCCTCCCTCCCTGTTTTCTCCCTTAAATTTTACTTTTTTAAAAATGTATTTGTTCTTTTTTTTTTTTTTTTTTTGTT
>JAJEJO010000169.1:762070-925983 GCA_020662805.1 Glaucomys volans | reverse complement strand
CATGATGAGGCATTTAAAATCTTTATTTTGCCTACTCTCCACACCTTCTGTATTAGTTTGAGGAAAATTCAATACATATCATTATGAAAACATTTCACTATGTCTTTCTAAAAGATACAGAATTAAAACAACAAGAAGGGCTAGGGATGTAGTCCAGTGGTGTAACACTTACCTAGCATGTGCATGACAAAGAAAAAGAAAATCCCAATGCCATTATCATACCAAGAAAAGAAGAATAATTCTTTTTTAGTTTAAAACTTTATTCTTAAATTTACTTTTAACTGAAACAAAACCAAAAATTATACAAATGTTTATATATATATACATGCACACACACACATATATATAATGTTTAAATCAGTCTAAACATACTATCTCATTTATCATTTTTTTATGCTGAAAATATTCAAAATATGTTCTTCTAGCATTTTGAAATATACAGTACAAAATCATTATCTGTAGTCACCATACTATGCAATAGTAAACCCAGAAATTCTTTCTCCAATTGTAACTTAGTACCCATTGATCCCTTAACCTCCCTGCTTCCTACTCTCTCCAGCCTCTGGTAATGGCCACTCTACTCTCAACTTCAATGAGATCAACTTTTTTCTATTCCACATGAGTGAGATCATTCAGTGCTTGTCTTCCTCTGCCTGGCTTCTTTTGCTTAACATAAATATCTCTAGTTTCACCCATGCTGTTGTCATGATCAGGATTTCATTCTTGTTTGGGGATGAATAGTCTTTCATTGTGTGTATAGACCACATTTGCTTTATCTTTTTTTTTTTAAATTAAAAAAAATTTTTTTTTTCAGTGCTGGGGATTGAACCCAGGGCCTGTGCATGCAAGACAAGTACTCTACCAAGTACTCTACATCCCCAGTCCTGGTTTATCTGTTTGTTATGATTTAGATATGAGGTATTCCCCAAAAGTGTGTGTGTGAGACAGTGCAGAAAGGTATAGAGGTGAAATGATTAGGTTAGGAGAGGTTTAACCTAATCAGTGACTTAATCTCCTAATGGGGATTAACTGGGTGGTGACTGTAGGCAGGTAGAGTGTAACTGGAGGAAGTGGGTCACTGGGAGTGTGCCTTAGGGTTTGTATTTTCTCCTTGGTGAGAGGAATCTGTTTCCTTGTGTGGTGTTCTGAGCTATATTCCTCTGTCATACCCTTCCTCCAGGATGTTCTGTCTCACCTCAGGCCCAGGGCAATGGAACTGGCCATTTGTAGACTGACACTTCTGAAATTGTGAGTGCCAAGCAAACTATTCCTGCTCTGAAATTGTTCTCGTCAGGTCTTTTGGTCACAGCAGCAAAAAAGGTTGCTAAAAACACTATTCCTCATTTGAAGGCACTGAGGTTTTTTCCATGTCTTGGCTGTTGTGAACAGTGCTTCACTGAACATAGGAGTGCAGATGTCTCTGACATCCTGATTTCATTTCCTCTGATTATATACCCAGCAGTGGGATTGCTGGATCACATGGTAGTTAATTTTTTGAGGAACTTCCACACCGTTTTCCATAATGGCTGTTCTCATTTGCATTCCCACCAACAGGGTGCACAGGTTCTGTTTTCTCCACATCCTCACTTGCACTTGGCATCTTTTGTCTTTTTGATAATAGTTATTCTAACTGGAGAGGGGTGTTACCTCATTGTGGTTTTGATTTGCACTTCTCTGATGATTAGTGATGTGAGCATTTTTCATAAATCAATTGTCCATTTGTATATCTTCTTTTGAGAGATGTCTATTGAGGTCTAGGTCTATTGCCCATTTCTGATTGATTTGTTGTTGTTGCTGTTGTTTGCGGTGCTGGGGATGGAACCCAGGGCCTGACGTGTGCTAGGCAAGCACTCTACCACTGAGCCACATTGCCAGCCCTTATTCCTCATTTTTAACCAGGCTTCTTGGGTTTTTTTGCTATTGAGTTTTTGGAGTTCCTTATATATTCTGGATCTCTTAAATTATTTTAGTTTACTGTTTCTCACTGCCATCTCTTTTCTTTCTCCTTTATTTTATTTGAGGAAGAAACTTGATTGTCTTATAAACTTCCCAGTCTGAATTTTGCTGAATGTATACCAGTGGTGACACTCAGTATGTTCCTCTGTATTTCTTATAAATTCGTAGCAAGATCTAGAAGCTTTCTGGGCGTGGTGGCACATGCCTGTAATCCCAGCACTTGGGAGGCAGTCAGGAGGATCTTGAGTTCAAAGCCAACCTCAGCAACTTAGCGAGGCCCTAAGCAACTCAGTGAGACCCTGTCTCTAAATAAAAGACAAACTAGGGCTGGGAATGTGGCTCAGTGGTGGAGTGCCCCTGGGTTCAATCCCTTGTACCTGAACCCGTACAAAAAAAAAAAAAAAAAAAAAAAAAGATCCAGAGCTTGTTTATATTCAAGTTTGGTTTTTTGAGAAGACTGTTTCATAAATGTTGCACTTGTCTGTCAGGATGCTTAGTTATCTTCCTTTTTGTAATATTATCATCCATTGATGATCAGTGTCTGGATATATTATTCTATTGAGGAATACAAAGTAATGTAAGTTTAATATTTTCAGTTTTGCTTCATTTGTTAGCTGGGATACTTGTATTAAGACACATATTCTAGAACTGGAGAACATCATGCCAAGTGAAACAACTCAGTCTCAAAAAGTCAAGGGTGGAGTGTTTTCTCTCATATATGGAAGCTAGAGAGAGAAAAAAAGAAAAAAGAGGAATAAAAAAATAAGGGAATCTCAAGAGGATAGACCAATAGAGTAGAAGAAGGAGATGAAGGGGCGGAGAGGAGGGCATGGGAAAGTACTTGGCAGTGAAATCTACCAGATTATGCTCTGTCCATGTGTGAATATACTATAAGGAATCCTGCTTTTGTATATAATTATAATGCACTGTTTTAGTCAGCTTTTTTCACTGCTATGACTAAAAGATCCATGAGAACAACTGTAGAGAAGGTAAAGTTTACTTGAGAGCTCATGTTTCAGAGGTCTCAGTTCATAGACAGCAGGTTCCATTCCTCTGGGCTCGAGGTGAGGCTGAACATCATGGTGGAAGAGTGTGGCAGAGGGAAGCAGCTCACATCATGATCAGAAAGCAGAGAGAGAGAAAGAGACTCCACTCTCCAGATACAAATATAAACCCCATAGCCATGCCCCCAATGAACCACCTCCTCCAGCCACACCCCACCTGCCTCCAGTTACCACTCAGTTAATCCCATCAGGAATTAATTCTTTGATTAGGTTAGTGCTATAACCTAATCATTTCTCCTCCAAACCTTCTTGCACTGTCTCACAGTGAGCTTTTGGGGACGCCTCACATCCAACCATAACATGCAGTAATTAAAATAAGAATGATAGGAGGGAGATCAGTGGAGTACAGCAAGGGATCAGCAGCAGGAAAGGGAACAATGAAGAACTGGGAAATGAGATTGATCAAATTATGTGCAGGTACAAATATGGCATTATGTATTGCATGTAAGTATAATGCAACAATAAAAATAATAATAAAAATTACAGCAGGAAAAAAATGACAAATATCCCCTGTCTGGTTACCAGTGGTATAATTCACTTAGGAAGGTCAGGACAAATGTTTGATTCCTTTTCTTTATCTACATGTTTTCAAGGTAATAAGTCAATTTACTAAGCATTTTCTAATGGTGGCCAATTAGTTTTTTTTTCTAATATCACTATGAACTTGTGGATTTAAATGTGCTTCAATCCATTGCAGTTATTATTCTTATTGACATTTAACTTACTTACCTTTGGTCTTTGGGACCTTCTTCAAGTTACCTCCTGGGTCTTTTTAGCATGCTTAATAGGATGCTTTTGGACAGCATCCTTGCATGTGAAGATGTTCCAGGTCCATCTTGTACATTTTCTGCCTCATACAATCAGCCATTTTTCTAAGGAGCCTTGCTTTTGTTTCATGAGGAATGGTATTTAGATACTACTATCCAGGGCATGTACATTATTTTTGTACAGGAGATTGAACCCAGGGGTGCTCAACACTAAGCCACATACCCAGTCCTTTTTATAATTTTTTGTGGGGAACAGAGTCTCAGTAAGTTGCTTAGGACCTCACTAAATTACTGAGGCTGCCTTTGAACTCACAATCCTCCTCCCTCAGCCTCCCAAGCTGTAGGAATTATAGGCATGCACCACCACACCTGGCTTGCTCTAGATTTTTAGTATATCTGAATATCTAGCAGAATATTCCTATATCTTAGCTCTTTTCAAAAGTGAATTACCTATCAGTGGACCTTTATTTGTGCTTGCATATTTTATAGTGAGTTTCTCAAGTTCCTCAATGAATCCAACTAGAATTTCGATGGAAATTTCATTGATCTTAATGATTAATTTTTGGAGAGAATTAATGTTACAATATTAAAAACCCCATTCAAGATGCTGGAATGGATTTCTATTGATAGAGATAACTTTCTAGGTCATTATTAGAGTTTATTGTTTTGCAGTAGAAGTCTTTTGTGCACACTAATACATATAATTACTTTTGTGCACATAGTTACATGTATATATACATGCAATGTATATACAGATGTGTGTGTGTGTGTGTGTGTGTGTGTGTGTATGTATGATGGTCTCTGTCTTCCCTCTCTTTTCCTTAAAATATATCATACTTGCTTGAGGCCTATTTATTTTTCTGTTTTTTTTCCCAAGTAACTTGGTTCTATTTCTTTTTTTTTTTTTTTTTTGGGAAACGGGGATTGAACTCAGGGACACTCGGCCACTGAGCCACATCTCCAGCCCTATTTTGTATTTTATTTAGAGACAGGGTCTCACTGAGTTGCTTAGGGCCTCGCTAAGTTGCTGAGGCTGGCTTTGATCTCGTGATCCTCCTGACTCAGCCTCCCAAGTCGCTTGGATTACAGGCATGTGCCACCACGCCCGGCTTGGTTCTATTTCTTGATCTTCAGTTTGCTTTATTTTCCCTTCATTTCATTGGTTTCCACCATTGTCTGTATGATTTTCTTCTCCCTATTTTTCTTTGGGTTACTCTTTTGCTCCTTTTCCAACTTCTCAGTATAAATGCTTAATTCATTCCAAAAACTTGATTTCTAATAAATGTGTTTAAATGTATTTAAAACTATAAATTTATTTTTCCCACAACTTTCTGATGTGATTTTTTTAAAAATAATAACCTTATTTAAAAATAATAACCTTATTTTACTTGTTTATTTTTTTATTGGTGCTGAGAATTGAACCCAGTGCCTCACACATAGTAGACAAGTGCTCCACCATGAGCCACAATCCCAGCCCATGTGACGTTTTAATTGTCCTTGAGTTCTAAGAATTTCACAATTATATTTATGATTTACCTTTTTTTATAAGTAATTTTTAAAAAAATATTTTTCTTTAGTTGTCAATGAGTCTTTTATTTATATGTGGTGCTGAGAATTAAACCCAGGGCCACATGCCAGGCAAGCGCTCTACCACTGAGCCACAACTCCAGCCCCATGATTTACCTTTTTTACCCAGCAGTTTTATAATAATATATTATTTACCTTATAAATATATGTGTTTTAGTCAGCTTTTGTGTTGCTGTGACTGAAATACCTAACAGGAACAACTTAGAGAAGGGAACATTTATTTGGGGCTCATGGTTTTAGAGGTCTTAGTTCATAGTATACAGCCCATTCGGTTGCTCTGGGCCCATGAGGAAGCAGTACATGATGGGGGAAGGGTCCCCCTGCAGAGGATAGCTACTCAGCTCAGGGTTGGGCTAGGGAGCAGAGGGGAGGAGCCATAGGGAAGATGCACCCTTCCAGGGCACGCCCCGAATGACACACCTCTTCTAGCTACACCCCACCTGCCTACAGTTACCACCCAATCAGAATATTCAAACTAGGGTGGACTGATTAGGTGACAGCTCTCATAATCTAATCATTTCATCTCTGAATATTCCTGCATTAACAGAAGCTTTTGCGGGATATCACATATCCAAACCATAGCAATATGAGAGAGTATTTTTTCTTTAATATATCCCTCAAACCCATTTTCTAATTTATTTTGGGTATACTTGGTCAGCTGCATAATTTTATTTTTCTGGAACTAGCAAATTGTACTTCTTGAATAGACTCAGACCACAATAGAATGTTGGATTAAGGTATAATGATTTTATGTTGCTTGGCCAGGTAACTTGAACTGAAGAAATTTACCACTTGAGATCTTGATTAGTCAGAGGCAAACCAGAACTGGATTCTAGTCTAGTGTTTTTACCATGTGATGTCCCCAAGGAAAAGTAATGATAATCCCTTATATGTGCTTTTTACCTCATTGTTGACAAAACCCTTTTCATAACCACTGTTTACTTCAATCTGTCCAACAGCCTGGTGAGGTAGATAGAAAAGTCATTTAACCTCTGTGACTTCATCTGTCAGCTAGCATTAAAAATACTTCAGAGCACTGTGGATTGTTTTGAAGATTGATTAATTAGAGCCAATAATCCTTTCTTTCACTTCCTCAGGGGGTTGAGGCCCTCTAGTGAGATAATGGATATGAGAATACAAAGACACACAGCAATTTGAGCAATTGTTTAGGAAATCGAAATAGTTGCTTGTTTCTGCTCCAAGTTCTCCTTCTACTCACATTAGGAGAGGCTGGAAAAAGACATCATGAGTGAACACCGGGTCTATGGCACATATCTGACACATCTGGCTCCAGAGCCATCTTCATGAATGTGTGATCTGTCCAGTGGCACCGGGCCCCACATTTGGTTTAATGCTCTGCTGTTGCTATCTTGAAGTTCATGATAATTTTAATTGATCTTGTGTTCTTTAAATGAAGTCCTATGAGACAGCAAGGCATGTGCACAGTCAAGATGTGCTAGGTGGTAACAGGTGTGTCCTGGGCTCAGGTCCATAGGTGCAGAAGGCAGTGCAGGCACTAAGCAATTGGCCTGATGTCCTGGTGTGCACAAATAGGCTAGTATTGTGGTGTGAGAGTACACGGAGCCCCATGGTGGCCAAGTTTGGGAGCTGGGCCCATATTGCTGCCATGGATGGTAGTGGGAGTAGCTGCAGGACAGAACAGAGACTCCACACTGAAGAAGCACTGAGACTCAACAGGATATGGGCTTGCCAATCTGTCTCTTGAGCCTGACTCTATTGGATCTACACAGAGATTAATTCTCCAGCCCAAGGGCTAGCACAGAAACTACTAACATTCAGGCATTAAATGTTGTCAATAAATTATTACGAGATAAAAGTATATGTTTGAACATTTCAGTAACAAATACTGAGGAGTCATTAGAGTTCTTCAGAGTTTAGAATCTCTGGTTTTGAAAATGGTTGCAGTATTACAAAGCAATGTCACAGTATAATCCACCTATAGGCTTAGAAATAGAAATTAAGTTTAAAGATCATTCTACTCAACAGAAAAGAACATTTTTTTATATGAAGCTTCTGATGAACCAGTTATTAATGAGGAAGATGACTTCTAAGTTAATTTTCCTTGTAATTGAATAAAGAGTGACTGAATGCATTAACAGGTGCTTTGAATTATTTACAAATTGTGATGCCACATTTGGCTTATTGGACAACTGTCACAAGTTACAGGAAATGTCAGAAGAAACATTAAAATGCTATTGTATAAATGTACATTTAAAATAAAATTCATATTTAAGTGAAACTGATTTCGTGTGAAGAATTAAGTTATTGGAGAAAAATTGTTCCATGAGAATCATCAAGTCTACATGTACTAAAATTACTATATTCATCCTAGTGTTTACATAGGCCACAAAATACTCTTATCAGCTCCAGGACCATCTGTGTCAGCAGGATGATCTTTCTCTAAATTTGAAGTTATCAAAAACTGTTTATAATTTGTTTTTGTGATAAGAATATTTAGAATCCTCTTTCCTAGTTATTTCGAAATGTACACTATATAATATTGTTAACTATCGTCATCTCACTATAAAAGTTTGAGATGATGGATATGCCAAATACCCTGATTTGAACATCACCCAATATATACATGTATTGAAACATCATATTGTACCCCATGAATATGTATAATTATTATGTGTCAATTAAAGATAAAATGAAACTTTTATTTTATTTTTTGTACCAGAGATTGAACCCAGGGGTGCTGCTAATCACTGAGCAACGTCCCCAATCTTTTTTAATATTTTATTTAGAGTCAGGGTCTCGCTCAGTTTCTTAGGGCCTCACTAAGTTGCTGAGGCTGGCTTTGAACTTGCTATCCTCCTGCCTCAGCCTCCCAACCAAGGGCTGGGATTACAGGTGAATAAAATGAAACTTTAAAAAAATTATTTGCTGTCTGGCATTTGCAAAGAAAGACTCATGGTGCTTTCAATTATATTGATTGAAAATGACATTTCTAAAAGTATATATTTTGATGATTAATAAATAAATCTGTAGAAAAATCTTATCAATTAAGGTATCACTTTATAAAGTGTTAATAGTTGTTAGGTTCTATAAACCGTGAAACCAAAACCATTTTTTTCCTAATTTGTTTGTCTTTAGTCATTGGAGTAAACAGAATAGTGTTCCTCCCCAAGATGTCCATGTTCTGATCCCTAGTACCTATGAGTATGTTATTTTTCAAGATAAAAAGAACTTTGCAATTAAAGATTTTGAGATGGGGAGATTATCTTGAATTATCCAGATGGGCATACTGTAATCAGAAGGTCCTTGGAAGGGAAAGTAGGAGGCAGGACAGCCGGTGAAGGAGATGATGAGGGGAGGAGAGATGCGAGGGGGAAGGGAAGGGAGTAAGATGTTTGAAGATGGAGGAAGGAACCATAAGCCAATGGCTCTAGTTTTTGAAAAGGCAAATAAATGAATTCTTTCCTAGGGTTCCAGAAGGAATGCAGCCCTGCCGACATCTTGCTTTCAGATCTTGTGGGCACAAGAACTGAAAGATAGCACATTGGCATTGCTTTAAGACACTACATTGATGGTGATTTCTTGAATTAAAAAAATTAACTGATACATATAAACAAAAATTTGTACATATTAATGGGTTTCATGTAATGTTTGATGTATATATACATTACATAATATTTCAAATCCCTTTTGTTGTAACTTGTTACAGCAGCATTAGGAAATGAATACCTCCATGTCTCTGTTGGGGCTCAGAAAACCATACCCCAAAGGGTGGCACTTTGACATGTTGAACTGGAGAAACAGTCTTGGAAATAAGGACTCTGACGTTCCCCCAGGTGTGTGTATCATCTTGATAGACTTTTTCTCCTAGAGAGAAAGACTTTCTTTGAAGTTCTCTATCTACCTAAAGACAGGACCCACCAAAGAGGAACATAATACTGAAGTTTCAGTTACCATGGTGGATTGGACTCATATCATAGAGACCGAAAATGAAACAACCCACCTTGAGCCCAGAAGCACTTTGTCCCAGGCCATAGTCTGCTCTTCAGGTCCATTCTTTCCCCTGAAAATCATTTACTCCCCCTCTAAAATTGCTTGCAGCCCCTCTCTTTCCCTTCCCCTATGAAGAGGACATTTAAGCCTCAACCCTCTGTTC
Organism: Glaucomys volans; assembly: GCA_020662805.1. Taxonomy (NCBI): domain Eukaryota; kingdom Metazoa; phylum Chordata; class Mammalia; order Rodentia; family Sciuridae; genus Glaucomys; species Glaucomys volans. Next base: position 916,474 of record JAJEJO010000169.1, on the reverse strand, counting down.
CTTCTTGAGGTTCAGTTTTTTTTATGGTTCTGTGTACTGGTTCACTAATAAAATTGTATGTGTTCTCCCTTCTTAATCTGTTGCCAGTTTGTTTCAGCACACTTGAGTACCAAACCTTCAGAGGGAAAGTTTGAAATTGCCTACCCTCCTAGAAAGGGTGGAAAGAGCAGTGAGTCTAGGCCAAAATGATAGGGTTGCACTGTCCAATATGGTGGCCACTAGCCAGGTGGGACTGTTGAGCACATTAAATGTGACTGGGCCAAATTGCAATGCTGCAAAATATAAAATGCACACCAGATTTCAGCGATGTAATGCAAAAATAAGTGAAAAGCTCATTAATAGTTTTTTAATAGTGAATAAATTTTGAAGTTATATTGTTGATATATTGGGTTAAATGAAATCTTATTAAAATTAATTTCAGTTTTTTACATTTTTAATGTGCCTACTAGAAAAGTTATGATATTACCTATGTGGCTTGCATTGTTTCTGTTGAACACTGGTGCCTTGGAGAATACCTACATTTAAAGTGGGCAGAGGGGCTGGGGTTGTGGCTCAGTGGTAGAGCACTTGCCTAGCATGTGGGAGGCCCTGGGTTCGATTCTCAGCACCACATATAAATAAATAAATAAAATAAAGGTCTATCAACACCTAAAAAAATTAAAAAAAAATAAAGTGGGCAGAGGAAGAAAAGTCTTGAAAAGAGAAGGAGTAGGAGAATAGTAAGTTTTTTTTTTAACCAATGAAAACCAAATAAATAGAATTTTTCATTTTAACTTTTACGCATATTTGGATACATAATTGAATCATGTAATAAATGCTCTTTATAAAGAGCATTTACACCTTTTGGTTCTGTTAACTGCCCCCTTTTCTGATAATTAGTGTTAGTGTTTTAGCTGGTGAGTATCTGTCTTTATTTTTCTTATGTTCGCATAATCATACACCTCCTCATACTTCTAGTATATATTACATACAGAATTTTCTATTTTTCCTTTTTTGGTTGTTTTCCCATTTATAAATATGGAATGATTTTTTTACATACACTTTTCCTTTACATACCACTTTTCCATACTGGTAATTTTACTTCTGTGAGATGAATTCCTAGATTTGGATTTCTGGCTCAAGGATATGCATTTCAAAGGTGGAATAGTTATTCATTTCCAGGAGCAATGGATGGGACTGTTTTCCCCTTGCTTGAGTAAAGGTGAGACCTGCAGGTGATATCAGCATGTTTAACTTTTTTCTAATTGTACAGATGGGATATCTCATTGCTATTTTAATCTGTATTTCTTTACTACTGAGCATCTTTTCAAATGTTTCAACCATTTGGGTTTCTCCTGCTGAGAATTGCTTGATTTCCTGTCGGCTTTCTCTTCTTCCTTCTGGGTGTCTCTCTTTCCTTTTATTCTATTTAAAAGAATATCTACACTCTGGCTAATTCACTGTCAGTTATTTTAATTTTAGCGATTCTAGTGGGTGTGAAGTGATATCTCTTTATAGTTTTAGCTTGCATTTCCTTGATGTCCAATGACATTGAGCACCTTTTAATGTCCTAATTGGCCATTTATATATCTTATTAATGTCTTTTAATTATACTTCTTTGACCATTTAAAAATTTTAGCTATTAAGTCTTTTGCTGTCATAAGTGCTTAAAATATATGTGCATGTAGGTTTATGTGTGCATTTAGCCATTGTATCAATTGTCCATTTAGTTTGTTTAGGAAATATTTTGTCATTCAAATTTTGTTTTCATTGTGGTACTGTATACATAACATTTAACATTTTAAGCATACAGTTTAGTGGCATTAAGTGTATTCACATTATTTTGTAGCTATCTTCAATATCCATCTCAGAATTTTTTCATCTTCCCCACCTAAAACTTTACATCAATTAAAATTTAAAGTAGTTAAATATAATAGGCTTTTCTTTTCTGGTGTCTGTTTTTCTCATCTTGGTTAAAGATTTCCTACACATCTAGATTGTACATGTAATTTCCCACCTTTTATTGTACCATTTTTGCTTTGTTTTATGTTTAAATCTTTAATCCATTTAGAATATTTTTATATAGGTGTAGGGGAGGGAATAAACTCCATTTATTTCCAACTGGAGAGCCAAATATGTGTGCCAGGGTATTCATCAAGTATTTTCCCATTGAATTGAAAGATTGTCTTTGTTATAAAGTAACTTAAATACTGGGATGTATTTCTGGGCACTTTGTTGCACTGATATAGTCAGTTTCTATGCCACTTTCATATTATTTGGTTACAGTTTCATATCTGATAAATCAAGTTCCACCTCACCATTCTTCTTCACAATTTTCCAAAGTATTCTCAGACATGCATCTTCCCATGTGGATTTTAATATGATTTAATTAAAACCTCAAGTCTCTCGGGGTTCTAACAGGCATGACATAATGTTTATATATTATTTTTGAAAGCATTTGCATTTTTATAATATTCCCTATCTTAGAAAATAATATATTTCTCTTTTTTCAGATTGAATTTTATGCCCCTCAATCATTTTTTCTCAGTTCTGGGTTTTGAAACCAGGGCCTTGTGCATTCCAGACAGTGCTTTCACCATTGAGCTACACCCCCAGCCTTTAATAGAATTTTTGGGATTTTATCGAGTTTCTCTATTTCTCATAATGAATTTTTTTACATACTGGGAATTGAACCCAGAGATGCTTAATCATGGTACCATATCTCCAGCCCTTTTTTATTTTTTATTTCAAGACAGGGTCTCTGAGTTGATTAGGCCTCACTAAGTTGCTGAGGCTGGCTTTGAATTTGTAATCTTCCTGCCTTAGCCTCCCAGCATTGCTGGAATTATAGGCATGCATCACTGAGCTTGGCATGAATTTTTTTCTAAGTGTTTATATTCAAGCTTTTGTTAATGAAATATTTTCTCCCATTTGCACTTGATTTCTTTTGTTTAACTTAATGTTTCTGAAATTCATCCATATTGTTCTATCTGTTAGTAGCTTGGTTTGGATCGTTGAGTTGTGTTCATGTGTATTTAGCTTGATACAATTTCTTTATGCATTCATCTGTTGGGTTGTTCCCAAGTTTTGGCTAATATGTATACAACAGGAGGCAATGAACAATGTTTTAAAGTTTTTAAAAATGGATTTATGGGCTGGAGTTGTGGCTCAGTGGCAGAGCGCTTGCCTATCATGTGTGAGGCACTGGATTCGATCCTCAGCACCACATAGAAATAAATGATCAAATAAAGGCATTCTGTCCATCTACAACTACAGAAAAAAATTTTTTAAAAAATGGATTTATGTTTGTATTTTTCTTTGGTAGTTATCTAGCTGTGGCATTGCCTTCGGGTGTTATGTTTATGTTTGTAAGAAACCACCAAATGTTTAAATTGTGATTTGTACCATTTTACACCCCCAGCAGCAGTGTAGGATGATTCCATTTGCTCCATATCCAGGTTAATATTTCATACTGTCAGTCTTTTCAATTTTAGCCATCTTATCGGATGTGAAATGGTATCTCGGTGTGGTTTTAAATTGTATGTCCCAAATAACTAATGTCTTTGACCACTTTGTATGTGCTTTTTATCTACTTGTATGTCTTTCTTGAGAAGTGTTTGTTCAAAATCTTTTGCCAGTTTTTAAATTGCGTCATCATTTTATTGTTTGTTGGAGTTTTTTTGTCAGTCCTTTGTCAGTTGTGTGTATTGAGAATATTTTCTTCCACTTTAGGAGAGTTTATTGTCTTAATTGTGCAATTTATGAAGAACAGATATTCATGAATTTTAAGTAACATCCATCTTATTTTTTTTCATTTGATGCTTTAGTCCCTTTTGTATTTTTATTAAGTAATCTTTTACTTTAGATTTGTGAAGATATACTCCCATTTTTTCCCAGAAGCATTATAGATTTAGCTTTTATATTCAGGTCTATGATACATCTCAAATTACTATTTTTATTGTGATGTAATTCATATGCCATAAAATTCACTAATTTAGTATGCATAGTTCAGTAAATTTTAGTATATTCATGAAGTAGTACAACCATCACCACTGTCTACTTTCAGAACATTTTCATCAACTACAAAAGAAACCCTGTACCTATTAGCAGTCACTTCCAATTGTCCTCTTCTTCCCAGCCCTGGGAAACCATTAACCTACTTCCTGTTTCTATGGCTTTGCCTGTTCTGGATATTTTATATAAACAGAATCCTATAATGTCTGACCTTTTGTGTCTTTTTTCTTTTATTTAATGTCTTCAAGGTTTATCTATATGTTAGCATGTATCACCACTTCATTCCTTTTTAGGACAGCATAATATTGCATTTTTTGGACATACCACAATTGGTTTATCCACACATCAATCGATAGCCATCTGGTTGTCACCAGTGAATAATGCTGCTATGAACATTTTTGCACATGTTTCTGCATTAGCATGTTTTCCATTCTCTTGGGTGTACACTGAGGTGTGGCATTGGGGATCATATGATAAATGTGGGGTTTTTTTCTCCTTTTTCTCCCTTTTTCTTTTTTGTGGTTCTGGGGGTCTAATCCAGGACCTTGCACATGCTAGGTGAGTCTTCTACTACTGAGCCGCATCCCCAGCCTGGTACTTCTGTGTTTAACTTACTTCTTTGTCTTGTCATGTTGTCTTCATCATGTATTAAAAACTGTATGTGTGGGTCTTTTTCTGGGCTCTTTATTCTGTTCTGTTTTCAAAATTTACATATCTTGTGCTAATGGTGCACTGTTTCAATCCGTGTAGTTTTAAAGTTAATTTTGAAATAAGATGGTGTATGTCCTCCCGCCTTGTTCTTTTATTTCAAGAATGTTTCTCGAGAATTCACCCATGAAACCATGAAACTAACTGGTTTCATGAGCCAGTTGGCTATACACTGAAGAAAAATGACTGCATGTGCCCACCAAAAGATATGTTCAAGAATGTTCCTAAAGGCTTTATTCATGATAGCAAAAACTGGAAGCAACCCAAGTATTCATTAACAGAAGAATGGAGAAATAAATTATGGTATGTTCATACAATGGAATTTTGCAGAGCAATAAAAAAAGCAAACTACTGATGCATTAATGTGAACACATCAGAAACATAATATTGAATGAAAGAAGCCATACCAAAGGAGCACATACTGTCTGATGCCATTTATATAAAGTTCAAGGACTGACAAAACTTATGTATGGGTTTAGAAATCCTATTAATGATTACCTCTGTGAAGAGATGGATTTTGACTCTGAAAGGGCCATGAGGAGTTCTCTTGGGTGATGGTAAAATTCGAATCTTCCCCCAGGTGTTGGTTACACAGGTGTTAAATATGTAAAAATTCATAAAGCTACACACTTAGGATTTAGGTGGATTACTATATGTGATTTATATTTCTAATGCAACCAAACATTAATCTTGCCTGGAACTCAGTGAACCCTTCCCAGCTTGCAAACTTTATTTTTCTTTATTTAAGAAAATTTTCTTCTCTTACTTGTTTAATTATTACCCTCCTGCACATTCTTTTTCTTCCTTTTGAAATTCCTGTAACTCACAGTTTGGGTATTCTGGATCCATTTGCTTTCTAAATTTCTTTTGTATCTTCTTGCATTTTCTTTTGTGTTTCAAAAGATTTCTCCCCCTCCATCTTGCAGGCTTCTAATTTTTTGTTGTGACAAGTGATCACTTTCTCCTTCAGTTTATGTACTGAATTTTTAAATTTAAAATTGCATTTTTAGTTCAGAAACCCTTTTTAATATTACAATTGGATTTCCATAACTGCACATGTTTTATGTTGTTCAAGTACAAATTTTTAATTTTTTTCCCTTCCAGGTCAGGTCTGTTTTGGGGGGAGCCACTTATTGGTATTGCTTTGTCCTTCCACTTTCTGGCTATTGTATTCTCTTAGGTAGGGTGATATTATAATCTATCATTGAGATTATGAGTACAAGGTGTGCTATTAATTATAGGAATACCAGCAAGGACTACTTCATGGCAACTAAAATATATAGTCACTCCACCTTAATGTGCCAACTTCTGGCTTGAGTTCTGGTTTAGATTTGGAGAAGGATGAGTAGCAACAATCCAGAGAGAAATCTTGGTCCTTGCAGGCTGGGGCCGTAGCTCAGTAGAGCCCTTGCCTAGTATGTGCCAGGCCCTGGGTTCAATGCCCACTACTGCCCAAAGAGGGGGGCAGGAGGGAGGGAGAGAGAGTGAGATATCTTGGTTCCTGGGAGCAGGCAATGCACAGTATTAGATGGCAAGTTGCCAGACTCTGGTCTTCTAGGCTTGGGGATCAAAATAGAATCTCAAGCTATGTGTAAAAAACAGTGGCCATGGTGGCAGAACGTTCAGTTACATAAAGGCTGAAAAATATCTACTAAACTCACAGTTAAAAGAGATGTTATCCTTAGGTAGAATTGGGCGACTGCAGGGGGAGGGAGCACGGTCACTAGCAACACACTGTGCCAGAAGTGACCAATGAGGCAGACCTGCTGACCCTGACATCCACCTTGGGTCCACCTTTTCCTGGGCAGGGCCCTTGACCCCTTTCCTCTGTATAAAAACCCTGAGCAGCCAAAGCCATGTGCGATTTCTCCTGGCTCTCCCACCCCGACTTTCACCCCGGGGGGCTGGAGATTTTGCCTGGGACACAGACTCCAATAAAAATCAAGCCTCTACTTTTGTCTGACTCTGGTGAACCCGCCTGGCGAGCTTATTCCTTTTGGCCACCCACCGCCTTTGCGAGCTTTACAGTTATTTGCTTTGTTTTTTTAAAATGGAGAATAATTCCGGTAGTATAGTAGGGGGCTAGCAATATTGTAGTAGGGTTTAGAATGACTGAGATGTTAAAAATGTAGGTATCAAGTGTAGAGAACTTCATTTTTCTTTTGAAGGAGGCAGGGAAGGATTGGCTTAAGGGCACAAGAGAGGGTTTGGTCTTGAATGCAGGGAGGGACACTTTGTCACCCTGAAAATAGAAATAAAGGAGATAAGGATGAGTATGTCTGTAGATACAGTATATCAGGCCTATCAGGAGTGAAGAAGGCTTATATTTCTTAAAAAATTGATTTTTAACTTTATTAAATTCAAAATTCAATGAGTATTCAGAGATAGGTACTGAAAATCCTATAGAAACCTTCTGTATACGCAATGGTGCTATTTGTTTTTGTGTCTATGGAAGAATGAGTGAAAAGTAAATAGCATCATTACCTATGGGGAAGGGAAGAGAATGGAGAGCATTTTTCAGTGTTTTTTCCTTTCTCTGGTACTGGGGATTGAACCAAAGGGTGCTTGCTCTTCTGGTGAGCTACATCCCTAGCTCTTTAAACAAAGTTTTTATTTTTAATTTTTAAAATTCTGAGATAACATCTCACTAAGTTTGCTGAGGCTGACCTCGATTATGGCATCCTCCTGCCTCAGCCTCCTGAGGTTGCTGGGATTGCAGGTGTAATTCCACACTTGGTAGCTTTTCATTTTTAATGACCCTATAATTGTCTATTATGTGAATATATAGCAATGTATTGCATTATTCCTTTCTCAGCAGACATTTATATTGATGAGAAATTTTCATTATTATGAACAATGGTTTTTAACACCCTTCAACAGAAATCTTTTTCTATGGCTCTGATTAATTTCATAGATTGTATTCCTAAAATCTGTTTTACTGCATTGTACGTTCTTGGAGTTTTTGGTACTTACTGATGAATTATTTCTAGAAAGGTTGTAGCAGTCTACTTTCCTGTTAGCAGTGCAAGTGTATGAGTGTGTCTCACTGCTTTCTTGCCAGCCTCCCTGAGCATGGAATATTAACTTTTTTCCTTTTTTATAGGTCAAAATTAACATCCCAATCGTGTTTTATTATGCATTTATTAGATTATTATACTACTTGAGTATCCTCTCATATACTATGAATGTGCCTTTTTAATGTTTTCAATTCCTTCATGTCTTTTGTTCATATTTCAATTGAGATGTGCTTTTTATTGATTTTACTTTAGTAGCTCTTTATGTTCAAAGGACATCAACATGAATATTATTTCTCTTTATATTACTGTCTTTTAACTTTATAAATTATGTTCTTTGTAGATTTATGTTTTCTGATATTAAATATATCAGTCTCTTCCTTTGTGCTCTTCTCTCTTGAAAGTTTTTTTAGAAAGTCTTTGCTTTTCTTGGGTCAGTTAAATATTAAGGAATATTTCCCATTTTTAGTGGTTTTATTTTTTACTTTTTACTCTGTAATTCATCCAAAATTCATTTTGGTATTAGGTGTGATAGTAATCCTATCTAATTTTTCAGTAGTCAGTGGATAGGCCAAATGCAGGCTGAAAGTCGAAGTAAAAAATACTACATTTAAAGAATGTGATATAGCTGGGGATATAGCTCAGCGGGTAGAGTGCCTGCCTTCCCAACACAGGGCCCTGGGTTCAATCCCCAGCACTGCAAAAAAAAAAAAAAAAGTGTTTGTAGGAGAAGATTCGATAAGGTAAGGTATAGTTTTTGTCTCTCCATGCTGAAATATTGAATAGATAGTGAGTATGTGAGTTTTCACTTCTTTTCCAGGCTAAGCAATTTAAAAGGCAGTGAATATGAGGTCTTCATTCAGTTGTTCTGATAAATTACTTCTTGCTAGCAGAATTCACTGGCAGCCTGTCTAACAAGGGAGGAAAGAGGGAGCTGGGGGCGCTGCAGTGTGCACAGCTTGTGCCCTACACAAGGTGCCCAGTAGAGGGAGCAAACGGAGGCTGAAGTCCAATCCAGACTCGACGCCCATGGTTGAGTTGCATTTAGTGGAGGAGGGGGTACCTTTTTCTGTGTCATAAGCAAGTATATTGTAGACCAGTGGTGCCTGTGGTGGTATGGTCCATTCATTTCTATTCTTGATCTCATACACATTCTTTGCATTGTTTTCGTTTGCTGGTTCAACCATAAGCCAAAGTGAAGCAAACAAATCAGTCATTATTCTTGATAATTTTGAAGCTTAAACAGTTTTTGTGTACTGTTTTAGCAAAAAATAATTTTTATTGTATTTTAAATTCCCACATATGCAGGAGTGTGTTTCTGAACTTTGATTTTCTGATACATGCCTTATGGATTCTCTTCGTGTTAACCAGATGTGGCATCTGGTTCACTATGTTACCTAATGTGTTACTGCTTTCAGAGGGAATCTATTGAGTTTGTCTATATACGTAACTCTTTTTATTCTAATAGTTTTCAATTTTCTAGGCTGTCATATCATCTACATACAATGATAATTTTGCCTCTTCTCTTCCAAAAGAAATGCCTCTTATCTTATTGTAGTGGCTAGAATTGATATGATAATGTCATATAATAGTGGTGATAATGGACATCCTTTCTGTGTTCCTGATTTCAAGAAGGGCTCTTGTATTTCATTGTAGGTATGTTCGGTGGTAATTTTTTATTTTTTTATTTTTTTTGTGGTGCTGGGTATTGAACTTGGGGTCTTCTGTATTCTGGGTAAGTGCTTTTACCCCTGAGCCAAATACTAGCCCTTCATGGCAAATTTTGATGAATATTGTCATATTAGAAAGATTTCTTCTGTTCTTAGTTCATTAATTTAAAAAAAGTTTTAGTTGTAGATGGACACAATACCTTTACTTAATTTATTTCTATGTGGTGCTGAGGATGGAGCCCAGTGCCTCAGACATGCTAGGCAACACTCTACCACTGAGTCACAACCCCAGGTCCATCATTATTTATTTATTTATTTTTTGGTACTGAGGATTGAACCCAGGGGCACTCGACCACTGAGCCACATCCCCAGCCCTATTTTGTATTTTATTTAGAGACAGGGTCTCACTGAGTAGCTTAGGGCCTCGCTAAGTTGCTGAGACTGGCTTTGAACTCACAATCCTCCTGCCTCAGCCTCTCAGGTGCTGGGATTACAGGTGTGTGCCACCACGCCCGGCTCATCATTAATTTTTTAAAGTGAGGATGGATGTTGAATTATTAAATGCTATTTTGGTATCTGTTGAGATGATCATGCAATTTTTCTCCTTTAAGCAGTTTGTGTAGTAGATTATGTCAACAGACTTCCTAATATTGAGCCATCCTTTTTTTTTCCCCCTTGGGAGGAATCAGCTTGATCAAAATGCATTCTTCTTCTAATTGATTGTCTAATACATCGTTAGAATCATATTTGCTAATGTACTCTGTAAGGTTTTCACATTTGTATTCTTGGAGAGGTTTAGTCTGACAATAATTTTCTGATTTTGTGCTGTCTTTGTCTGATTATTATTAGGCATTTCAAACTCATGAAATGAGTTGGGAATGTTTCCATGCTCTCAATGTTACACAAAATGATATAGTTAAATATGATACAGTTCAAAAGTTAAAATGAAAGAAATACTATTCTTTGAGAGAGGGATACTATCTATAAAGCCTAGTGAGTCCAGCTAGTGTCGTTTAGAGGAGGGAATATTTGTCAACCTAACAAATGTCATATTTACTTTTCATTTATTCAAGAGTAAGCATTTTGCTTTTCTTTCAATGAGTTGTAGTAACCATACTTTTTTAGAAGATGATCTAGATAGTCAGATTTGCTGGCATAAATCTGTTCATATTATTTCCATAGTATTTATTTATTATTTCCATATTATTTATTTTTTCTTTTTAGATATCCATGACAGTAGAGTTTATTTTGACATACCATACATACATACATGGAGTATAACTTCCCATTCTTGTGGTTGGACATGATGTGGAGTAACACTGGTCGTGTATTCATATATGAACCTAGAAAAGTTATATCTGATTCATTCCACTGTCTTTCCTGTTCCTATCCCACTCCCTTCCCTTCATTCCCCTTTGTCTAATCCAATGAACTTCTATTCTTCCTCTGTCTCCTCTTATTGTGTGTTAGCACCCACATGTCAGAGAGAACATTTGACCTTTGGGTTTCTTAACACCAAAAAAACAAATAACCCAATAAATAAATGGGCAAAGGAACTAAATAGGCATTTCACAGAAGAAGAAATACAAATAGTCAACAAATACATGAAAAAATGTTCTACATCTCTAGCAATTAGAGAAATGCAAATTAAAACACACAGAGATTCCATGTCACACTAGTCAGAATGGGAATTATCAAGAATACAAGTAACAATAAATGTTGGCAAGGATGTGGGGATAAAGGCTTACTCATACATTGCTGGTGGGAGTGCAAGTTGGTGCAGCCACTCTGGAAAGCAGTGTGGAGATTCCTTAGAAAACTTGGAATGGATCCACCATTTGACCCCGCTATCCCACTCCTTGGCCTATACCCAAAGGACTTAAAATCAGATTGCCTCAGTGATGCAGCCACATCAATGTTCATAGCTGCTCAATTCACAATAGCTAGATTATGGAACCAACCTAGATGCCCTTCAATAGATGAATGGATAAAGAAAATGTGCTATATATGCACATTGGACTTCTGCCAGTAAATGGATGAATCTGGAGACTATCATTATTTCTCTTATTTTAAACTATGGATGTATTTTCCTCTTTATTTATGTATGTGTTTAACATGTATTTAATGAGTGCTGTGTGCTGTTTGTGTGAGGGTTTCTGGCTCTCATAATCTGCTCAGGGGCAAACCAGACATATTAGATGTTACCTCTAAGGAGTTGAAATTTCACTGTTGTATAACTGTGTACATTCTTGGACAAATTTGTTCCCTGTTAGTTTTATTGATAATTTTACAGGAATTTACTGATAATTCTATAGGAAAAACATACTTTTATCTATCTCATCTACTGTCTTTATTCCAATTTTTTAATTTCTTATTTTAGTGTTGTCTTAAACTGATTTTTGTTATGTACAAATACATACAAAAATAGAAAGAACCATCAATTTCCTTCAGCAGTGATTAACTTAGGTCTAGTTCTGATTCACTTCTAGTCCCAAACCCCTACGTTTTTCAAAGCAAACCTCAAACATCATTTCATCCGAATACTTCAATATGTATCTCTAATAGATTGGTTCTCCTTTTAAAACTTAATAAGACCCTGTTTCAAAATAAAACAATTCAGAAGGACTAGGGATGTAGCTCAGTGATAGAGCACTCTCAGTTCCATCCCCAGTACCAAACAACAACAAACAAACCAAAATAACAATCATCATCACCCATAAATCTAACAATATTTTCTTAATACTTCCTGATATCAGGTCAGCATTCAGATTCCTAGAATTATTTCATGAGAGTCATTTCTTTAAAATTTTAGTTGTAGATGGACACATTACCTCTATTTTATTTATTTATTTTTATGTGGGGCTGAGGATGGAACCCAGTGCCTCCCACGTGCTAGGTGAGTGCTCTACCATTGAGCCACAACCCCAAGCCCATGAGTGTCTTTTTATAGGCTAATGAGCACAAGATCCACAAACTACATTGTTGATCAATTCTTTCACTTTCCTACTGATTTGGGTTTTTTTGGAACCCCTGAGCCATATCTCCAACCCATTTTAATTTTAATTTTTTTTTTACTTTAAGACAGGATCGCCCTAAGTTGCTTAGGGCCTCACTGAATTGCTAAGGCTGGCTTTGAACTTGTGATCCTACTACCTTAACCTCCCCGGTTGCTGGATTTACAGGCATGTGCCACAGCACCTGACTCCTACTGCTTGTTATGGAAAAATTTAAACATACGGGATAGTGGAAAAAGTAGTGCAGTGTAAGCAAACCCTACAGCAGATTCAAAATTTGTGAATATTTTGGTATTATAATTTAATGTCAACTTTAAATACCTATAGAGAGCTCTTCTGGTTTCACAAGTTGCTAAATCTCCTCAAAACAAACACATTTGAGTGCTTATATAATTTGAGGTTTCTCTGGGAGAAAAAAAAAGAATATGAAATTGTACTTGGGTTTCATTTAAAACCTTCCTCAATTCACATTGCTCGGCTTCTAAGCACAGTGAACTTGTTGCCTGTTTAATTCGACCTCTCCCATTATAGTTTAGATGAGAGGTGTGTGGCCTTTTTTATATTTCGTTTTGATAGGACAGTTCCTACATAGGTGTGGGACAGAACAGTCTCACAGGGTCCCCGGCTTAGTCAGAGGGGCTGGCACTTGGGGTGGAGTAGTCTCTGGTCACCATCTTGAAATTCTTGTTTATATTTGGATATGTTTTATAAGTAAAGTCCAGCAGGAGAATGGAGTACCCACAGGGGGTTTGGAGTTCCTGCTGATGTCGCTTCCTGCTACACACTGTATCCCCAGGGTGGGTTCTTGGAAGTCTGGTTCTCTGATTCCTTCAGGCCTCTTCTTTGCATCCCTCCTCCCTCACTTTACCCAGTGACTATTGCTGCTTTCTGCCTGGGGCAGCAAATGAATTGTGTGAGCAGCAGGAATAGGTGGATCCTGTCCTTGCACTTCACCTCAGGTGGGGGCTGGTGTGAGTGCAAGGAAGTGAGGGTTTGGGGCACACACTCCAAAGCATCTTGTCCTACCAACCATCTTGTCTTGCCACCATGTCCTGCTCTGGGCTGGCAAAGCCACAGTAATTGAACTGTAATTGAAAACCTCCTTGCCCTGAGGCATATGATTGTGTTACCCTAAGGATCTAAGCATCTGGATGCTTTCTGCATTTACATATGGCCCATCAGTCTATGATGAGGTGTAATATGTGACAAGGAGCCATATTCAATTATTTTCTGTCTGCAAACAGACAGTAAGATTCAAATGCTTTCCTGAATGTAACCAGTTTTGAAAACTGTTTTGGGTATATTCACAAGACCTGGGGAGACATTAGGGGGTTGGAATAGGTAACTTTTAAGACCTAGAAAATTAAACAGTCTTGAAATTATAATATAGTCAGATAAAAATGAAGCAAATCTAAAGGTGTAAATGTGAATTACATCTACATATAAAAAGAAAAAAGTTGCAGAACAGAATGTAGTGTGTGATCTCATTTGTGTCATGGCAAGACACAGACCATATTTTATCAAACCTTGTTAGAGTTTTCTCATGTGAATATCTGGGAGATCTTTAGATCCTTAACACGGTTCTTTTTAAAAAATATTTTTGTTGGCCAGGTATGGTGATGTATACTTGTAACCCCAGCAATTTCAGGGGCTGAGGCAGGAGGATTGCAAGTTTGAGTCCAGCCCAGGCAACTTAGTGAGACCCTGTCTCAAAATAGAAATAAAAGGAACTGGGGATGTACTCAGTGGTAAGGTGCTAAGTACAATCCTCAGTACCAAAAGAAATTGGTGAGTTATACATAATGACAGGCTTTATTTTGATATGTTTGTACCACAAAGACCATAATTTGGTCTATTTCATTCCCTCTACCTCTTCTTCCCCCCCCCAACTCCCATCCTGTATTCTGCTGGTCTCCCTTCTATTTTCATGAGGTCTACCTTTTCTTCTTTCCTTTCTAGCTTCCTGATGCCATCAGGTGACACTTGTGTTGTAATTTGTGTTCATCAAATATTCTGGATGGAAGTCACAGAATGGGCATCAGTAGCACAGAGGAAAGTCCAGAGACACCAACACCAGTGGAATACTTTTTTTGTTTTTGGTACCACCAAGGATTGAACTCTGAGGGGCAAGAGGGTTCAACCACTGAGCTACATCCCCAGGCCATTTATTTTTAAAAATTTTTTATTGTAAGACAGGGTCTTGCTAAGTTGCTGAAGGCCTCACTAAGACACTGAAGCTGGCTTTGAACTTGTGATCCTCCTGTGTGTCAGCCTTCCCAGTAGCTGAGATTATAGGTATGTGCCACCATGCCCAGCTCAGTGGAGGGAACACTTAAAAAAGAAAAAAGAAAGAAAGAAAGAAAAGAAAAAAGAAATTCTGGGTTGGGGATGAAGCTCAGTGATAGAGCACTTGTCTGGCATGCTGGAAACCCTGGGTTCAATCCCCTGCACCACACACACAGACACACACACACACACACACACACACACACACAAGTAAATAAGAAAATCTGCTTTGCTAATGTCTGTTTTACATAGCACAAAAGAAAATATGAGGATAAACAGAGTTGTTGGTGACTCTGGATCAAAACATGATTCTAAAAAGTAGGATGCTGAATAATTACAATTACAAAAATACACAGCCCAACTGGGATGTGGCTCAGTGAGAGAGCACTTGCCTAGCATGCAAGGCCCTGGGGGGCTGGGAGTTCTGTTCTCAGGGTCTTGCGACTGATTTTGAAACTGTTCAGTCAATAAGCTTGGTTTATATTTCTTTTACATATTATAATTCCACATAAGATTTTGTGTGGGAACAAAATAAAAGTTCTGCTTCTTCACTGAAACAGTTTGACAACTCTAAGCTGTGTGGGCTGAGGTGGCACGGAGATGGAAGAAGGGGCCATAAACGTCAGGAGGAGTCAGTTGCACCTGCCAAGGCACAAGCAATTGTTGACCCTGAAGGCTAAGAGGAGTGAGTAAAAGCTTAAGTGACCAGCTATGAAGTGGGGAGCTTCGGGGGAGTGTCCAGGAAGATTTGCCATTAGATGTACAGGATCAGTCTGGATTGAGCTTGTCAACAGTCTTATCTCAGGTGTTCCCTTTGTTATCCTGCCCTTGTGGACTTGACACTCCCACATTAAGGAGCCACACTGGGCTGGACAAAAGTAAACTCTCCTTGTGGCTCACAGCATATCTGGATTTGTAGGATTATTTAGGTCCATTCAGTTCAGATATTACCTTCCTTTCACCGTGACAGTGTGTGCTCATTCTTCAGTGAATGGACCAGTTTGCAGTTTGGAGCACAGTGATTAAGAAGCCAGGTTTTGAAGTCACACAGGCTTGGCTTGTGGTTCTGATACTTAAAAAGCGGTGCGTGTCCTTAACTAGGTCATGTGACCTTTGAGGCTTAGATTCTGCCTCTGTAAGTTGGTTGTAGTCATCCTGAGTTGCCAAGGTTGCTGCGACGGTTAAATGAGATAATGTTTGTAAAGTGTATGTTCACTACTCAGGGAGTAGTGCTTCTCCTGGGGCTGGGGAAGTGGCTCAGTGGTATAGCACTTGCCCTGCATGCAGGAGACTCTTGGGGTTCCATCCCCAGCACTGAAAGGAAAAAAAAAGTGTGGCTCCTGTTATTCAAGCAATGCACATCAGTGTTTGCCACTTGATTTTCTTGACTGAATAGATGCACAAAAACTGAATGGCCTCACCTTCATGAAGAGTTAGCATTTCCCCTGTGTCATTAACTTCTTGATTCTCAGATAGGTGACTTTCCATTCAGTCTATATTTGCTTAGTCATATTTGAACTTCTAATTTTATAAAACACAACTGAAGCTACCATCCATGACATTGCTATATCCGCTTTCTCTGCATTCGCTTCTGTAATTCCCACCACAGTCCTTAAAGTAGACATTACTGTTAGTCCAACTTCACTGAAGAGGAAACTGAGACAGAGAAGTAGCTTGATCAAGGGTTCACAGCTAAGAAGTAGCACAGACAGAACTTGAACCCAGGTGATCAGCCTCCAGCACCGGTGCTTCCAAGCACTGTACTCCATGGCCTTGAGGTCAATCTCAACCCTTGGGGAAGAGCCTCAGCTCTTGATAGGCCTTGTTGGGGTGAGGTGGAAATTATAGCCATGTGCTCAGAGTACATGCTCGTTCACAAACAACCCATGAAGTAGCAAGCCACCAATTGAAATGCGATCTTGCTTCTGTGCAGGCCAAGGCAATAACTCGAATGCAGCCTGGATGCCTATTATACCCACCAGCAAATCCTTTTTTTAGGCCTTTTCTTTTGCTCTTCAGGTGAGGTCTTTATTGGGTCCTGTCCACTCAGATGGTCGGTGCCCCAAGGCCCCAGCTTTCTTCCCTTATGTAGACTGCCCCACACAACAAATCTCTGTGTGAACGATTGCACAAAAGAGGTCTGGAAAAGAAGTGGTTTAAAATGCTCGATTGCAGTGTTCTGGCAAAAGGACTAATTGGCATTTTTATTCCAAAGGGGAAAAATTGCCTAATAGCAAGAATCAGCCAGTAGTACCACCCATGCAAACTGTTCATTCTTGTTTCAGCTCAAAGGCCTCAAGTGGGGGAAAACAGCTCTTGTTTGCTCAGTGTTTTGTGTGGCAGAGTCAGACTGATGCTGTCTCAATTCTATGCACAGGCCAATTAAAATCACTAAGCAGTTCTTTTTCCTTGTTTCATCCTTTATTTCCATGGTATTTTTTACTACCAAAAATACACTTAGTTAAAACTCCAACCCCCATCACCTTTCTCCATTAAATGTAGAAAATGGGACAGGGATGTTTGCGAAGTCTTTTGCACATATACTTACTACAAACTGACTAGGAGATTTAAATTATTTAGGTATAACTGAAAAATTGGGTGGCTTTCTGAATTCAGCAGAAAGCAGATGGTTGTGATTTGTACCTTCATTCATCCAGCTGATTCGTAGGGAGTCAAATCCTGCAACAGCAGAGACTAGGAGGGGCAGAGGTGGAGGTGAATAAGAGTAACGGAGGTGGACTATGAGTGGGTGGCAGAGATTTGCCTCTGGAACTTTGGGGGGGAAACTGACTTTGATCACACATGGAAACTGTTTAATTTGATTTTTTTTGTAATTCATATAGGGGCAAAGAGAAGATATGTCGCTGGAGGGAATTTCCATTCGTGATATTTTTTCTGCATCTTTGGCACGTGGAGGGGCCTCCTGAATATCAGGCTTGAAACAGAACCTCCAGCTGGTTGGACGATGCCTGTCAACACAGTTGCAGATGAGATTGTGTCCTTAGCTCTTATTGTGATTTGAACTGTAGATGTCAAACATTGTCATTTGTCCAGTTGGTTGTCTTTGACATTTGTGGTCTGCATTTCACTTGGAAGGCCCCACTTCACCTACTTGCCATTCTCATCTTTCCATGTCCACAAGCTACCTGTTCTTTAAAGCATCATTCAAAACTCAAATACCACCAGATTCTGCAAGCTGGAAATCACGTCTCTCTTTTTCTGGAATCCCTGGGTACATTGCTTGTCCCTCTCAAGATGCTGGCACTTTATCCACTGTCGCCATTGTGGAGTAGACTGCTCTGGTTAGTGCTAGAATGATAAACTCCATATCCTCCATAGTGGCTGCACAGGGCATGGTTGAAAGGGTGGGCTTAATATTTGTGTTGAACAATGAGCAATTTCACAGTAAAGTACTATGCCTGCTTGCTGGATGTTGCGTATCGACTAGGTTAGACCCCATCAGCCATTGGCAGGGTGCTGAATATCTCCCAGACTTGTTTGAGAGATTGAAAGAGAACATTCGGAAATTTCAGCAAGGTCTCCTCACTGTTGGTATAACCAATAGGGCTATCTCTCTCTCTCGGTCCACACGGCCTGTCTTTTAAGCGCTCATGATCTCCTGAGAAAAGAGTGGTTTTACATAATGCAAAAACAGCTTTTCCTTGTCATCCAGAAGCACCTCTTAAGTGCCAGTTGCACATGGAACTATGTGAGGGTCTCTGAAAAAGGGATCATGTAGCCCCAGCCCCGCGTCTCTGAGCACTTCATTGATGGACCCATATGCACACACAATGGCACTAAGTCTTTTGGCTCACACGTCGGTTTATAAGGAAGTATTTGGACTTTAGGTTGGTGAGAATCTGGATTGGGAGAAGGGTGGGAAGGAAGCTCTGGATCTTGCATCCATGTGTAGGTATTGGGTCCTGTTTCATTTCCTTCAGGTTTGATTTTCTTCCTCTTCTTCCTGAAGAAAGTACTTTTAGTGCTAATATCCTGTGAGTATGGCTTCCTTGATGCTCTTGCCATGGGAAAAAATGAACATTTACCTGCTGAAGGCAGTGCAGAAAAACAGGTCCAGACCAGAATACCATGGCTTTGGATTTGATTGGGATGGGGGAGACCTTTGCTTTAAAAGTGGAGTTTGGGGATTGGGGGCATAGCTCAGTTATGGAGTGCCTACCTGGCATGCATGAGGCCATGATTTTTATCCCAGCACCACAGGGGAAAAAAAGGGGGGGTGGGGAGGTTTTTGGAGTGCAGTGCAAAGTGAAAACAAAACGAAATCTCAAAATTAAAAACAACAACAACAAAACCAAGCCTTTAGGTTCACTTTAAACCAACCTCTGACAAAGTTCAAGGGCTATCACTTTGTTTAAGGAGTCATTGAATTTGTGAATTGGGATTCCTGCATGACTGTAAGTTTTTCTCTGTAGCCAGCTGCCACCTCTCTCTGCCTTTGTCTGTTTGAACTGAGTTCAGACATTTGGAGTAGATCCACAGACCCTCAGACATTTTCTACCCACATCCCCTTCTGCATTACTATGCTTTTAGTGTGCTATATTAATAGAGTTCAAGTTAGGAGAACTTTCCTGAAGTGTCCTCTGTTAGGATATCATTTGTGAAAAATATTTCACCATAAGACTTTCATTGGTAAAGTTATTTAAGAAATAATTCATGCCCAGCCTGGAACTAAGGGGAGAAGGTAGAGCTCCTCTCTGTTGATTCCATCATTCATCCTGCAATGTTTATTGACCACCTTCTATGTGCCAGGCACCCCTTTGGGCACTGGAGATAGTAGCTTAGAACAAATCTGTCTTCAGAGAGCTCACCTCCCAGGGGTTTCAGACCTTAAGAAAGTGAACCTTGTAAACAAGTGCAAGTGCCAGTTAGGAAAGAAAAGAAAGCAGAGCCTTCTTAGTGGCACTCCTTTACTTACCAGCAAAGGAATCATACTGATGCATTTAGCACTGCTGGGTTTTAGGCCCTGTGCTAAATGCTGGGGATGCAGAGATGAAAAAGATAGCTTCCAGTCTCTAAGGGGATCTGTCTGGCAGAGGGCAGTTGCAGGTAGCTGAGACCCAGGTAGAATGGAAAGAGTGCATCACACAAGGAACAAGGATCAGTTTGTGGGAATGTGTGTGTGTGGAGGGGGGAGGAATAGAGAAATTTGGATTGGGCTTGAATGGCCTTTGATGGAAAGTTTCTAGGAGGCAGGTTGCCATTCGAGGTAGCTGTTTCTAAAAGCTGAAGTTGCCTGAAGGCAAGAGTGGGCTGCCTCTGGAAGAGTCATCAAGGATATTTGAGCTTAGGGTGGGTGCCTGCTAGGCAGATATGTAGACAGGATTCAGATCTGCACATGAATTGATAGCAAGTTGAATTTGGTGGTCCCGAATTACCTTCCAGCCTGAGAGTCTGTGACTCCCCAGTGTTGAAAGTTTAAAGCCATAGACCGAGTTCTTCTCTCTTTGCATTTGAGACTTCTCTTTGCCTGTTCTCTACAAAGCTTTTCACATAAAATTTAGCTTCCTTTGAAGAAATGCTTTGTTGGGACAAGGTAAATCAGTCAAACCTCCCTCTGAACAATCAGAAATTTCAGATTAGTGTGATAATAATCAGTGACTTTTTTTTGAGTATTTCAAATAGATGTAGCCTGCTGTACCTGAGATGGACTACTGAAGGTCCTTATACCTTATCCTAGAAGACTCAGTTTATTTCTGCCTAAAAGTAACTAAGACAGGTAAGCTTGAAAGCTTCTTTTTGAGCAACTTCCATCTTTCTTCCTAGCATGTGATTAAAAGTAAAGTCACTTCTGAAATCAGGTTGCATTTCCTACGCATGATACCTTCTCTATGATACTGACCATGTGTCGCAGCAGGATGCATCAGTTACCTGTCATTGTATTTCGTTTATTTATGCAAACCAACAGAGTTGTTATTGTTGGAGATCAAAGACAATGGATTAACCTGTTGCTTTTTTAGCAAGTATAGTGTGAGAAACTTACTCTATCACCTAGGTGAGAACCCATCTCTGCTCAGCCGAACTTGTAAGTTAAGCTCCATGTAATGCTAGGTTCTGTTCATAGTACTAGAGGAAATAGCATTGATTCTGCAGTTGCAACTGGGGTCCTGGACCCCACTGCCCTTGAAGGTGGCCTGCAGGTCCCTAACTTCTCAATCTCCCTGCTTCTACTATTGTGAACTCCCTTCTTCGATTGCATCTTCCCATAGTTTTTAAAGCTGAATAGCTTTCATTGGAATACTCTAGGATAGAGAATATCACATTTCAGCTGATAGTGCCAGTAGGGATTGTAGGTCAGAAAGGAGAAAGGCAAAATATCTTTAAGTTAATATTTCTCATCAGCAACAAAAGCATGAAACATTTTGCATTGTAAGCTCTTTGTCTTATTTCTCCTTCCTCATCATTTCTTTCCCTTATTAAAAAACACATATAATACCATTTTTAATCAGTGGTTATATTCTTCTAAACAGCTGTATAATAGTTAACCACGCTCAGACTTTAAAGATAGAATATCAATACGCAGAAATGTTATTGGGAAATCTGTGGCATAATCTAATGTCGTCAAAATTTTCTCAGTATCAAAATTCATCAATAAAACATGTTAAATAACTTTTGTGTAATTGTATAGTAATAAAGAAGGGATTAGCAAAAAACCAACTATACCAAGATGGAGCTTCAGGGCTCAGAGAGGCAAAAGGGACAAGGGATGAGGAGAGTTAAGAGTGGTGCCGGAGGGAGGCGGGGCCTGCCCAGAGCAGCAGCCTTGTCACGCAGACCTGCTCTTGGGTCCCTTGCTTGGTTTCAGAGTCAGCCCCTGCAGAGAGCCAAATGTCCTTTCTGCACTCTTTTGCTCTCCATTTCATCTTATTATTTATTGTTCTTCTTTCTGATTTGAATTTTAGAGCTGTCGACCTGGTGGCTTCTTTACCTAGGGTTGAATGTTTTGGTCACTAAAGGAGCACATCAAAGGGACTTGGTGCCTCTCTTCATGACATGGGCCATGTGTGGACAGACAGATTGGAGCATGGAAGAGCATCTTTTCTTGGCTGAGACCTCAAAACACCTGAAAGCTCCTCATACAGGGAAAAAAAAACAAAAATAAGCAAACCAAAAAACCAAACAAGCAAACAAAAACCCAGAACAAAAATAAACCTAACCAACTTGGAGCTGGGGACATTTTATTCTTCTTTCAACCCTATGGGGAACAAATGAAACTGTTTGTTTTTCTCCCTGTTGCGATGGGCTGTAACCTCTGCTTCAAAAGACAATAGTTTGCTCAAAAGTTGCCTTGCAAGATTTCTTTCCCTTGGACAATAAGCATCCTAATAAAAAACAGGCTATATGCAAATAAAGTCATTTCTGTTTCTGGAAATCACGTTTATAAGCACCACAAATACATTTCAATTGATAAAGGGAGCAGTAGGTAAAAATGTGTAGTCACATACTTCCTGTTCACTACCGACATATACATATTTTTCTAGTACATTGCTCAATTGTGAAATCAGGGGGAAGCATGCAATAAACATTTTTTGCAAGAAAATTTAGTAAAATATCTGTAAAAAGAAGACCAAATATACCAATGTTGAATATTACAATGTATTTGATTAATTTTTTCTTCTTTTAATACAAAATTGTCAGATAATCTTGTCCTGCAAAAATACTACATTTTAAAATTCAGTGTGGTGCTATCAGGCACCCCCGGTCTCTTCGAGCTATAACTGGTACCGAGCTCGTGCTGCTTGTCAAAATTTAATGAGAGGGCCCGTTCTAAAATAATTGAATTTTCATATCAGAACGAACCAGGATTACTCAGACAATAAAATTGCTGAGTCCTGTACTGTTACCGGCAAATACCTTTTGCTTTGCTCATGAAATCAGTATGTAAATGTTCAGGGTTTGTATTTAAGGCATCTCAGGCATTTGGAGTTGTAGTACTAGCAATAATTTCAAATGGTGCCGGTGATAAGTAGCTGGTTTTTTATAATGTTCAAAGTGTAATTTGTTTGGTGAATCAGGATAAGCATTTGGTTTATATTTTATATAAATGTTAATGCATTTGCAGTTTAATTATGTTTCTTAACTTTTAACATTTCAGAAGTCAAATTTGAGGACTAGTCCATCAGATTGTCTTGCTTTCATAACATTCTGAAAAATGGGAGCACCCCCATGCAGTGAGTTTAAAAAGTAAGAGGTGGCTGGGAAGTTCGTGATGGTGTGTTTGGGGAGCTGGGAGCACTGATAATGAAGTGAGAGAAATGTCATCCATGCCTGAGGTGTGCCCTCCCCCATCACGTTGAGCTCTCTGCCACGAAGGTTTGGACCTGAGGGCCCTCTATCAACAGCAAGGAAGACACCTCCAGGGAGTGGCTAATTTAGTCCTTTTATGATAGTTGAGTTGGAGAGCAACTATTGAATAATGTAGTATAATTTAAAAAATTAACATGAGTTTCTGTAACATTGCAGTGATTGAGGGTATGAGAACTGAAAAGAGCTCTTTCTAGGGTAGTAGAGAGAACTTGATGTAAGGCATGTTATTTTCCACATTCTTCATTTTAAAATGATCGCAGGTTATTAACCTTTTCGCAAATGTATACTCAATCAAAAGTTAGCTCTGTAATTTGCCAGAGATTAGTAATACCTGTCAAAATCATGATTTTTTTTCACACCTCCTTCACTGCACTGCTTGCTTGAGTTGAAAGAGTATCCGGGAATTCAACATGAGAAACAGAAGACTTAGCCTTTATTTTTTTTTTTTTTCATCTTAAAGCATAGGGGTCGTCAAACTATAGCCAGTGGGCCAAATCCAGCTTGCTGGCTCTTTTTGTAAATAAAACTTTATTGGAACACAGCCACACTCATTTGTTTAGGCATTGTTTGTGGCTGCTTTGGGGCTCCAAGGGCAGAGCTGAGGAGTTGCAACAGAGTGTATGCCTTGAAAAGTCTAAAATATTTGCCATCTGGCCTTTTACAGACCCATGATTTAGTAGAAAACTTACTAGTTTTCTCTTTCCTTTTTCTTTCTTTCTTTGTTTTTTTCCACCACTGAGCCACATCGTCAGCCCTTTTTGTATTTTATTTAGAGACAGGGTCCCACTTGAGTTGGTTGGGGCCTTGCTAAGTTACTGAGGCTGGCCTCAAACTTGTGATCCTCCTGCCTTAGCCTCCCAAGCTGCTGGGATTACAGGCATGTGCCACCACACCTGGTAACTTCCCAGTTTTCATTGGTGATGGTGGTGAACACTGAACTATTGTGAGCACTTTGCACTTAACCCTCATTTAACCCTCACAACAACCTGATGTTATAGCACTGTTGCTATTCCTATTGTACATGTAAGGGAAAGGAAGTCCAGAAATGGTAGGTGACATGCCTACTCTGATTAACATGGTGACAGATTCAGAAAGTCTGGCTCATCAGTTTACGTTCTCATCTTTTAACTTTAATCATGGAATTTTCAAGCATACATAAAAAGACTAAAGTGAATCACTAAGCGTACATCGCTCAGCTTCAGTAATTAATAGCATATTGCCATTTTTTTGGCGGGGAGAACCAGGGATTGAACTCAGGGACACTCCACCACTGAGCCACATCCCCAGCCCTATTTTGTATTTTATTTAGAACAGAGTCTCACTGAGTTGCTTAGCACTTTTTCCTTGCTGAGGCTGGCTTTGAACTCACGATCCCCCTGCCTCAGCCTCCTGAGCTACTGGGATTACAGGCGTGTGCCACCGTGCCTGGCGCCATTTGTTTTATCTACTCTCCCTTTTACCAACCTTCCAAATATTTTTTATGTAGATAGAGCAAATATCCAACATCATGTCATTACATCTGCAAATACTTCAATACTTGTCTCCAACAGATAAGGATTTTAAAATTTGTAACCAAAATATCATTGTGGTAGTCCACAAAATTCATAGTGATTCCATATGCCATCTTAGATCAGTCTGTATTAAAATAATTTTTCCATTTGCCTTAAGTCTTTTGACTACTGGTTTGTTTAAATCAGAATCTAAACAAGATTCACTCATTGCATATGGGAATTATGTTGCTACATTTCCATTCATATATAATGGTCCCTACCCCTTACTTCCCTTACCCCGTCAAGTGTCAGCCGATTCATTTGAACTCTGGCATGCCCCACATTATAAATTTAACCAAGTGGTTCTTTTTGTTGCAGTTTAATTTGTTCCTCTTTTTCTATTTCTTTCATACTCATAATTAGGTGTAGATGATTGATGAAATTCAGGTGTGTGGTATGTGTGTGTGTGCGCACACACGCACGTGCCCATGCACACACATTTTTTCCCCTAGAGATTCCTTTATAGGTGGTGGTGTGTACTTCCTATCGTATCACATCAAGAAGCACATGAAGTCTGCTTATCATTACTGGGAAGTGATGTCCCATTTCCTCAGTGGATTCAGGTGATATCAGTCTGATTCTGCCATTGTGTAGTTTCCCACCAACTTTTCTCCAATGGTTTTGTCATTAATAAGCACTGATTTCCTAGGTCTATTATTTGAGAGTTGCAAAATGGTTTTTCATTTTTTAAAAATTCTGTCAATATTATTAATTGTATTTCTTCCATAAAGAACTTTCCCCTCATCAACTGTTTGCCTACCCTGATGTATGATATATAATTTGTTCAAGAGAAGCAGTATAAATGCTTAATTCTTTTTTTTAGCAAATATTCATTGTAGTGTCAGTTATTTTCAATAGTGATCAGTGATAATATAATAAATAATGAGATTTATGGATTTAAAAAAACATTTTTGCTTCAATAGATTATAAAAGATCTTTTTTAAAAAAATACTTGGGATCAAACCCAGGGACTCTTTACTACTGAGCCACATAACCAGTCCTTTTTATTTTGTATTTTGATACAGGGTCATACTAGGTTGCTAAGGGTCTTGCTAAGTTGCTGAGATTGACCTTGAACTTGGGAACCTCTTTCCTCAGCCTCTGGAGTTGCTGGCTATAATAAATCTTCTTGATGCTCCAGTTGCCCTATTTTTGGCTTGTGGGAGCTGCATGTTGGCTTTTGTGTCTTTGTGACATGGCCCTGATAGTGTTGGCAAGTGTACTTGCTTTCTGGCACAAGATATCCCAGGGCTATCTTGTACATTTCATTCCTCAAACTGAGAATCAGCCATTTCTCCAGGAAGTTTTGCTTCCTTTTAATGGGAAATGTGATGTAGAAATTGAATCTAGGTGCACTGACTGCTCAATGCTGCTGAGTGGTCGCTGCATCTAGGTTTCTCAGTAGGGACAGCTAGGAAATATGTACTTAATTGAAAGACAAAAATCATGAGTTTGTTTTGATATTTCTAATTTAATTGTAAAATCTCAGGAGTTTTTACTTCTTTGATTTTATATTTGTGTCTCTTTTTTTCTTATGCTGAGAATCTTGGTTCCTAGTGATAATACCCTCTTATTTGCTTTACCCTAAAACTTACATGTGGTAATTTAAAAATAATAATACCAATATTACTGTAAATGGTAAGATAAGACAGTTTAAGTTTTCTACTGTCTTAAACTCTATGCTGAATGGCCTCTTAGTAGGATAAGAATTTTAAACCTGGGTCCACCTAAAGGTACTGGGTGGGAGCAGATGAAATGTTGAGATCCATCAGTGAGATTTCTTACACATCAGTTATTTTTCTAGATGGTTTCTAAAATGTGCGAGGTGGTAAGAGTGCTTACATGGAGCTAGCAGGTCCCAATTCAAAGTTCTTCACAAGATTTTGACTCAGAAGTTATAATCATCCTTTGGTAGAAGAACAAATGCCTCATGAAGATTCTATAAAGCAAGCAACCATCGTACAAAAAGCCAAATTTAGAGATCCTATAGGATAATACACATGTCGTGTATAGATTGCTGGTATAGAAAACACCTTCCTATATGTCATCTCATTTGATCCTCATGTCTGCCCCAGGTGTTAAGGAACTATTATTATCTCTATTTTCCAAGTGAGGATCAGGGGTTGCAGTACTTTCTCAAAATCACACAGCTAATAAGTGGCAGAGCAAGGATTCAAACTCTGGTCTTTAGCCTACAGCCTAGCATTCCTTCCAACACAACATGATAATCAGCCTCACTGGGCATGGTGGTGCATGCCCATAATCCAAGCAACTGGAATTAAAGGATGCAGAGGGATCACAAATTTGAGGCCAGCCTGGGTAATTTAGCAAGATCCTGTCTCAAAATAAAAAAAAATAAAAGGGCTGGAGATGCAGCTCAGTGGTACAGTGCCTCTGGGTTCAATCTCCAGTGCTGAGAAAAATCCAAGTTAACCTATCCTAGGGCATTGTTTGCATTCCAGTAGTGGAGGTTCTTTCAACTTCTCTTGGGGATGACAACAGGTTTTGGAATATTTTCTTGAGAAGGGGTAATGGTACTTTCCTTTGCTATCCTTAGGTGGTCAGATCTGGAGCTCAAGGTGTGTGCTTGAGTGCCTCTCATTTTTATCAGTTCCATTGCTCGCTCTTCCTTTTGCACTCCAGCTTGACTATTTATTTGAAGGAGGAGAAGTTCTGGCCAAACATGTTCCTTTAACTCAGAATGTAACTCTGCAGTATCCGAGTCTGACCTGGCTTCTCTCCAAGCAGGTACTGCCTGGGTCACCTTCTATTGTTCCATGTGCAACTGCGAGTAGTAGCCACAAGGGAACATCCTACTCTTTTTTTTCTCTGCTGTATTTCTATGGAGTTTTCAGCTCATTTCATATTGGCCAAGATTTAGCTGGGAAATAGAAGTTTCTCGCTGTTACCTAGTCTACTAAAACACTAACTTTTTCCCCCTCAATTCGTGTGAACTGATTTCAACAGTAGCTTTACTGAAAATTAATAAATTAATAAATTAATAAAAAAATTAAAATTAATAATAAATATGGAGACTAACCACAAAATATAACCGAGTGCTTAAAATGGAGAGTCTGATTTCTATTAAGTTTGGAATGTTTGCATTGGACCTGAAGAGAGGAATCCTGGAATGATGGAGGGTCTGATATGTCCATGTTGTGCCTTTGGATTAGGCAGATTCATGGAGAAAAGAATGTCTCTCCCATGGGCACCAGCATACCCAGATCCTTACAGTCTGGAATCAGAGTGTCTGGGTTCAGATCCTACTTTACCAGTGTGCAATTTGGGAAAGTTGATGTTACTAGGCCTTTGATTTCTTATCTGCCACATGGAGGGAAAATACTGCCTAGCTCATGCAGTTGTGAGGATCAAAGAGATAAAGCCATGAATGCTCAGCATAGAGCTTGGCGTGTAACATAGCAATCACTTCAATGCTGGATGCTGTCATTGATCATGAATGTCATTATTATTGATCTTTTTTTTTTTGTGGTGCTGGGGATTGAACCCAGGGCCTTGTGCTTGCTAGACAAGCACTCTCTCAACTGAGCTACATCTCCAGCCCCTGGACTTTTACTTCTAATCCTAGTGATTTTCATTAAAAAGTGTGAGTGCTGCCTTAGTAATGAGGATTGGCTAAAACTGTTCCCCTCCCTAATACTTTAACTTCCAGATTGTTCCCTCTGCCTCTCCCCCACACAGCTTCAACATCATGGTCATCATCCTGTTCTTTAATCTTTTGTTTCTTTAATAGTAAAACACTCTGTACAATACTTTTTTTCCCCTTCTCCTTTGAACCCACCTAAGAAGGATTTTACCCTACCATTCCACTAAAAGTACTGTGGTCAGAGTTACTAACAAATTGCACATCACTAAAGTTACTAATTCCACATTACTAAAGCTAATGGTGCCTTCTCTGTTTTGTTTTCCCTTTTTTCAATATGACCCAGTCACATTTCTCTTCCAGATTTTTCTCCTGTTTCTTTGGCTGCTCTCTATGTCCTTCTCTGGCTCCACCTTCATATTGCCATCTGTAAATAAATGTCTCTCTATTCTCTGTTTACTCTATTTCACTGACCTTATTCAGTACCTGACTTTAAACTTTGAACAACCTTCACTTTTCTGTTGATATATGCAGGCCATGGGCATTGTCATTAAAGGTCCTGAAACATTGTAGGGCATCACTCATCACATAAACTTTCAGGCCACACCTATGCCCCTCACATCCAGCAAAGGCCTTCACCTTTGACTTCATTGAAAGAGCCAGGCATCCCACATATCCTTTCTATACCCCCCAAATGAACTGTGCCCTCCGAACTACTTATGACCTTGGTCAAATGCAATGGCCTCATATTTTTTTTTTGTATGTCTTCCAACGTGCCATTTGTTTTTTTCCTTTCAGGATGGATCAGATTTTGGTGGTATATAGGAGAAATGTTCAGAAATCATTCAGCACTACCCCAGTGGATAAGCTTAGGCATCAGACAAGGTCAGTGTATAGTTAGATGAACAAACAAATGAAACTAAGTGTGACCATTCATTCATTCATTCATTCAGTCACAAGTACTGCTTCCCTTAGGAGTGGTCACACTCTGTTGGAGGAGTTTCAAAGGTGTCCAAGACACAGCCCTGACCTGAGCAGCTCTTGGTTATTTTTGTTTTGTTTTGTTTTGTTATTCCTTGTACACAAATGGGGTACAACTTTTCATTTCTGTGGTTATACACAATGTAGAGTGACAGCATTCGTGTAATCATACATGTGCATAGAGCAGCAGCGCTTGGTTTAATGAGGTGTATGCACATTAGGAAGCAAAGCAACATGCAGGAGCAGTCTAGTGAGTGGTAGAAAGTACCATCATGCAATTCAGACAAATGTGAGTTCAAGTGCTTCCTCTTTCTTGCTAACTTTGTGGCCTTGGACAGACTGCTTCATATTTCTGAGCCTCAATTTTCCATCTATAAAATGGAAATGATGGCAGTGTCTTCATCATGGGGTCTCTGTAAGAATTAAATGACGTAATAAGGCGTGTAAAATGGTAGCACACAGTAGGAACTTGATAAAGGTAGTTCTTTTCACCTTTATGAGACTATGATCGTTGCCTGCCTCTTTTCTGCACTGCCACGGGTGCCATAGAGTCAGTGTCCAGGTCTCCATAGGTACTCTTAGAGTTTGGTCTTTTCGTTCTATTCTCTGATTCCTATTCCTTTGGGTAGAACCGTGCTATAAAATTCAGTAGCCATCAGCCACTTGAAATTTGGCTGATCCTAATTTGAAAAACAGTATGCCAAAGAAGAGGTTGTAAACTATCTCAAATAAAAATGTTAATAAGTTTTTATACTGATTACATGTTGAGATGATATTTTTGATAGGTTAAAGAAAATGTATTATTTTCATCTGTTCTTTTTAGTTTTTTTCAATGTGATGACAAGAAAATTCCCAGATACATTGCATTGGTAGCTCATGTTGTATCTGGGCAGTATGGACCTAGAAGAAGCCACTACTGCACATCTCTGGCTCCTTCTCACCTTGGGATCTGGTGAGATTCTCCTCATCCCCCTAGATCTACTATTAGTACCTCTCTTCCCTTTCCTGTTCTTTGCCACAAGCACACAGAGTGATCCATTCCTCCTCATCTGCCCTGACGCTGTACCCGTGCGGACTTCCATAGCCTCTTGTATCCAACAGGCAAGGAGAGAGGTCTCCATCTCTCCTGGACTATTAGCAGATGTTTCTCCTTGGTTCCCTCACAGCTTTTGGTTCATCCTTCAGCTTCAGGATTGCAAACATTGGTTGCTAGTTAGTTATGTATAGGTCTCCCTGTACTATTCTGTTGTGAATTCATTGATAGCCCATGCTCTTTTAATTTATCTGTGATCCCCAATGACCAGAGTAGCATCTTTCAGAAATTGAGCACTCATTAAGTACTACAGGTACACACATATCATTCTCAGACTGCATTTCCTGCTGCCAGTTGCGTCCAGTATCACCACTCCATGACATCCAGTTTCCTGCTCAAATTTTCCTCATGGCTGTCCCTTCCTTTCCTTATAGCTAGGCTCTTCTTGTAACTGCTTACATGACTCCTACTCTGTCTGTAGTATAGTCTATCTCAGCTGGAGCACAGCAGGTCCACCATCAGTTCTGATATGCATCCTGCATGGTGGTCGTCACAGAGGGATGGGTAAGCTCCCTTGAGGCTGGCTCTATGGCCAGTATGTAGAAAGTGGCAATAGACTGCCTCCTGCCTTGGTTGCAGGGATTTTCCTCATCTGCCTTATGGTGGGCATCCTTCCAACTTTATGGGTGATGCTGCCATGTAATTTGTGGTGAGTAAATGATGCACAGAAAGCAGAGTGGGTAGATTGTGGCAGATGTGAGTTTCCTAGCAACATCATTAGCTACGCTGGACCACCATTCAGTCAGCTTTGCCTCCTGTGGCCTGATACCATGGTGACACCACACTCTCTCTGGCCACTCCATAAACCTTGCACTTATGGTTCTCTGTCTTTAGAGGGACTGGGGAGAAAGATCACTTAGCAGTGTGCTGCTAAGATGCTAAAATGGATGACAACTTTCCGCTTTCTTCCTTTTTCCCCTGAGGCCTTTGACTGTGTACTTCATATGACTTGTTTCCTGGGGGGTGGACAGCCTTGCAACCTTTTTGTGTTATAAAAGTAGAATCTTTGCTGAACCATCTCATCTCTCTCTGGCCATGATGCTTGAGAATAAATTTAAAAAATTAATGGCGAAAATTATGTAGCATTTATTTGGCTTAGGTGCCATCCATTTATTAAAGGACCCCAGTCCCCATCAGATTCCTTGTACAGTGCTCTGGAAATTATCAACAAATGTTTGGTGTGTGCTTGTGAATGACTCCTAAAAACCCTGTGACAACTGCCATTTTCTTCTTTCCTGTCCAGGTCCAGCTACTTTAGTGATCGCCCTAGCTGAAATGGTCTCAGTGCTCTACTAGGCCACCACAACAAAACTATCACTGAGGCCACCTAAGCTGTGTTGGTCTCTTTCCTTCTCCACTGCAGATGGAGACTGACCTGGTTCTGTAATCCCACTGCTGCCTCTGTTCTGGGTTCCAGATACTTTAAAGTCCTCTCTTCATCTCTTGCTCTTTCTTCCTCTCTCTCTTCTTCCTCTTTCCATCTTCTTAATTCTTTTCCTTCTCCCATTAGGATGGTCCCATTGCCCCAGAACTCAGATCTGTATGGGTTAGTCCTCAGGACAATCTGAATGATAGACAGTGATATTCTTAAAACAGTGTTCTCCTCTCCTCTTCCAAACTGGCCCACTGAACTTTAAGCCCCCAGTTCACTTTCAGTGGAAGTGTTCTCCATTGAGGCTACTCAGTGTCTCAAGTAAAGGGACCCTGGTTCTGCTGGTCTCTCAGACAGGCTAAAGCTCCTGTACTCAGAGCCTGTGCCACTGCTGTGGAGGAAGGCCAGTCACCTTCTTCATGTCTGCTTGGGCCTGCCCCAAAATGTCATCATTATGGGCACAGAAGAATTCATTCCTCTGGCTGAGGTTGTCTCAGGAACTCTACATGGTATTCAGAGTTGGCGTTCTTGGCCCATGGCTTACTACCTCAACGAGGCCAGCTGCTTCTGTCCTTTTTTCAATGTGGTGTTCTGCGTGCATTCTGGAGGGCAGTGTAGGTAGTAGGCCCTATGAGGATGCTATAATCAAATGTGAATTCTGTGTTTTGTTTTCACTTTGTTTTATTGTGGTGCTGTGGATGGAACCCAGGGCCCCTCTGAGGTATGCCCTCAGCCCGGAAGACTAGAGTTTGAGATGATGCACGTCAACAACCAACCCCAAAGTAAGACTCCTGTAACAGGAGGGTCACTGTTTTCACCTTACCAGCTTTCCAAAGCGGGGCTTTCCACTATATAATAGTTCCTATCATTAGAGGTTTTCCTGTATTTAAAGCTGAAATCCATTTCCCTAAAACTGGCCCTAGCTTGTATCCTCATAGTCACACAAAATAAATATATTTTCTTCATGATAACCCTTAGGCTCTTTAAAAATAACTCTAGTCCCTACAAGTATTTTCTTTCTCCAGTTGTCAAAGGAATTTTCTTTACCTGTCACTGCCGCTCTCCTCTGTATGTTATCTTGTTTTACAATGCCCTTGTTACATAGTGAGTGTGAGAAATCAGTCTGGTACTGTAGGGATGATCTGACCATCAAGAATAAAGTGGGAGGGGTTGGGGCTGTGGCTCAGTGGTAGAGCGCCTACTGAGCATGTGTGAGGCACTGGGTTCCATCCTCAGCACCACATATAAATAAATAAATAAAATAAAGGTCCCTTAACAACTAAAAATATTTTAAAAATAATAATAAAGTGGGAATACCATCTCTGATTATTTGAACCCCAGACATTAAATGCAGCACCTTTATATTTTAATAGTCCTTCATTAATGTTCCCTTTCTATGATCCTGCCTTTCTAGAAGTTAAGAACTCCAAATGGTTTTCCAATACTCTTTGAAATAGCAGTGCGTCCTTCAGTTGGGTCCTGGGTGGGCTGGATGGCCATGTTCTGAGTGTGATATCTAATATTCATATAGCAGCAGCAGTGTCAATACTGTAGATGTGGAGTTTGTGGTGTGATTTTAAACTAAATTTGTTTTTAACTGATACATAAAACATTAAAATTGTACACATTAATGGTATAACAATGTAGTGTGATTTTGGTTATGATGGTAACTTCTGCCAAGTCCCCTTTATTCCTAGTCCCCTTATTTATGACCCTAGACTTTCTGATTATTCTGAGGCTTATTTGAAGATCTTTTCAGTAGACTTCAGTTTGGGTCATTTTTGTTTACTTGAAACAAGAAACGTGACTGATACAAGTTCATACTTACACATGAACTTGATTAAAATTCCATGTCTCTGACAAGAGCAGCCATTAAGTTAGATCTGTCCACCATCCCATAAATACTCTTTTGTTGTGGTGGTGGGGCTGCTAGGGATTGAATCCAGGGTCTCACCATGCTAGGCAAGTGCTCTGTTGCTGAGCTACATTCTCAGCCCTGTAAATGTGCATTTGGTAAGTTTGAACTCAGACACAAGGTATATTAGTCTACTAGGGCTGCCGCAACAAAACATCACAGACTGGGTGGTTTACCAACAGAAATTTATTGTCTCTGGAGCTAGAGTCTAAAACCAAAGGATGTCCACAGGGTTGCTGTCTTCTGAGGCCTCTCTTCTTGGCTTGCAGATGGCCATGCACTGGTCTGTATGGGTGCATGTCTGTTTCTGAAGTTCCTCCAATAATGAAACCAGCCATATTGGATTAGGACCCACCATGAATACTTCATACCTTATTTCCAAATATGGTTATATTCTGAGGTACTGGGAGTTAGAACTTCTACATATAAATTTGGGGTAAGGGACAATTCATCCCCCTAACATAATGAACTCCCCCTTTTTTGGTACCAGGGACTGAACTCTGAGGCACTTGATTACTGAGCCACATCCCCAGCCCTATTTTCTATTATATTTAGAGACAGGGTCTTACTAAGTTGCTTAGCACCCCGCTTTTGCTGAGGCTGATTTTGAACTCATGATCCTCCTACCTCAGCCTCCCAAGCTGCTGGGATTATAGGCCTGCACCACTGTGCCAGGCATTGCAACCATTTTTGTTGTTACATTTCATATTGTTTTGGACATTGTTTCAAAATGTGTAGTCTTGATTCTGCTGTCACAACAGGTACCATTTCACTACGATTTTGTTTTATTTGTAATTTTAAATGTGTAAGCCTTCAGTACTATATCTGTATTGGTGGTTCTGGCTATGTTCTGTGGGGGTGGGTGGGAGAGGAACCTATAATTTCTACACAGAAGGCTAAGTGAAGAAGATAAATTCTGGACTGTTCTGGTTGAATCTGAATCTAGGAGTTCCAGGTCCAGATGTCCAGTCCCTGAATTGTGAAAGTCAAAGTTTCAGGGCATACTTGAAAATCATTGGTATAAATTATTCATCAACTGTTTCATGGAACCTGGTCCTAAATAAGGCCAATCATCCTACCTATATAGACCATCATCTGGGTTGAGGCTGAATTTCTAATAAATATAGAAAATATATATGCTACCATCCAGCATGCATCTAGCATGCATGTATTCATTCATCTTGCCTAGTATTATCCTTGAGTTTTGCTTAATGCTTGGTTGAAATCCAAATTCTTGAGTCTTTGACTGTGGTTCCAATTTAGCAAATCAGAATCATCTGAAGAGATTTAACAGAATCCCAATGCCCAGGTCGCACCCATACCAGTTAAGTCAGAGCATATGGTGCTGGGGGATAGACATCAGTATTTTTTTAAGGTTCTTCAGATGATTCCACTATACAGCAAAGTTTGGGAACCACTGGTCTATAGCAACTTATTTACTATTCTCATGCTCTATAAAGTACATGTACACACACACATGCACGCACACACCATTTGGGAGGTCATAGGGATATCTGTAGATTATCTACATTATTAAACACAACTATGTTTCACAGTTTACACCAGAAATTATCAGATGATCTACATTGAACTAACCTTCATGGAGTTTCTAGGATCCCTCTTTTCCCTAATTTTTGAAAATCAGGGTATATGGCTTGAAATGTTGCGAGCCCCATTCTGATCTCTATGAATTACCCAAGTCTGCTGATCATAAGTTTTTTACATCAGTTTTATTGACATGTAATTAGTATACAATAAAATGCATGTTTTAACAGCGTTTTGAGTTTTGATAAATATATGCGTCCTTAAAACCAGCAGCTCAGTGCCACCAGAACATTTTGATCCCCCTACGGGCTGCTTTGGCCCTCTGTGTAGCTTCCTCCCCCTTGCAGTGTCAAGTAACCAGTGTTTGCTTTCCACAGCTACAGATTATATTTGTCTCATTTCCATATTGTTGGATTCTATATGCCAGGGCCTTTTTCTACAAAGGGCCAGATGGAATCATACAGTGCGTGCGCTTTGTGTCTGACTTCTTGTGCTCAGCATAATGTACTTGGGATTCATCCTCATTGCTGCGTGTGTCAGTAGTACTTTCCTTTTTATTGTGGGGCAGCATTCCACTGTATGGCTGCAGCACTTTGAGTTGATAGCTTCATGCGTCAGTGGGCATCGGGATTTTCCATGCTTTGGATATTATGAATAGTGCTTCTATGTACATTAGCGTAGGACTCTTTGTCAGGTCATGTGTTTTCATTTTGCTTGTACAAAATACTTAGGATTGGAATTAAGTTTTATGGTATTGATATGTTTAACTTAAAATGCCAAACTATTTCCAAACTGATTGCAAACCTTCACTCCCACCTCAGGTGTATCAGAAGTCCATTCATTCCACCTGTTAACCATAATTATTCTGAGTCTGTACTGTTGTGGTTTTAATTTGTACTTCCCTAATCCTTGATCATCATTTCATACGTTTATTAGACAGTCTGTGTTGTTAGTCAATTTTCCATCACTGTCACCAAACTACCCAACACAAACAATTTAGAGGAGGAAAAGTTTCAGAGATTACAGTCCGCAGTTGGCTGGCTCCATTGCTTTGGGCCTGAGGTGAGACAGAATATCTTGGTAGAGGGCATGGCAAGGGAAAACTGCTCAGCTCATGATAGGAAGCAGAGAGATACCCAGAGAGATTATAGATGTGCACCACCATGCCCAGCTTAACTGCTGAGTTTTGAGAGTTTTTTTTTTCTTTTTTGTGTGCTGGAAATTGAACCCAGAGGTGCTCTGCCATTGAACTACAGACCCATTCCTTTTAATTCATTTGAGAGAGGGTCTTGCTAAGTTGCTGAGGCTGGCCTTGAACTTGCGATCCTCCTCCCTTAGCCTCCTGAGTTGCTGGGATTATAGGCATGCACCCAGCTAGCTTTGGGAGTTCTTTATATTTTCTGGATATGAGTCCTTTGTAAGATATATACTCTCCAACTTTTCTCCCTCTGTGGCTTATCTTTTCGTTTTCTTCACCTGGTCTTTCATAGAGCAGTTTTTAATTTCAATGAAGCCCAATTCATTAATTTTGCCTTTGATGTATCATGCTTTTGGTGCCAAATTTAAGAATGCTAGCCCCAGATCCTGAAGATTTTCTCCTATGTTTTTTCTAGAAGTTTGTAATTTTATGTTTTACAGATCTATTCAGAGTTAATTCTTGTATAAAGTATGAAACGCAGGTCAGTAATT
This sequence comes from Glaucomys volans, assembly GCA_020662805.1. Taxonomy (NCBI): domain Eukaryota; kingdom Metazoa; phylum Chordata; class Mammalia; order Rodentia; family Sciuridae; genus Glaucomys; species Glaucomys volans. The sequence continues at coordinate 879,718 of JAJEJO010000169.1, read as the reverse complement.
TTTAATCTATGGATATCCAGTTGCTCCAGCACCATTTGTTGAACATTATCCTTTTTATTACACCTCTGTAAATAGTTAGAAACATTGCATAGGAATATATGAGTCAATTTTGTTCCATTGATCTGTATATTTATCCATTTACCACTACCACACTATCTTGATTACAGTAGCTGTATAGTAGGTCTTAATAATGGGTAAAGTAGTTCCTCCTTCATAATTCTTTTATTATTCAAGATTTAGTTATTTTACAGCCTGTACCTTTCCATGTAAATTTTAAAAATAAGCTTGACCTATCAAAAATTCAAAATTCAAAAAATTTAAAAAAGCATTTCTGGAAGCTTTATAAAAATTGCATTAAACCTACATATTAATTTGAGGAGAATTAGTATCATTACTATTCTGAGTCTTCCTATCTATGAACATAGTATATATCTCCATCTGTTTAGGTTCATTATCTTAATGGGACATCTCTGATTTTTGAGTCATAAGCGTGTGTTACATATTCTTGACACAAGTCCTTGGCCATATATTATACGTATTAAAAATATTTTTTCTTAGTCTGTGCCTTAACTTTTCATTCCCAATAGGGCTTTTAGGAGGAAAAGTCTCAAATTTTGAGAGTCCATTTTGTGTTTTATATATCCTATCTAGTATATCTTTGTCTACTCCAAGACCACAAAGATTTTCACCTGTGTTTCCTTAAGAAGGTTTATAGTTTGTATTTTTAAGTTATATGATCCATTTTGAGTTAGATTTTGTAAAGATATGAGGTAGAGGTCGGGAGTTTACAATTTTCCTAGAGATAACAAATTTTCCTAGCATCATTTTTTGAATAGGCTATTCTTACAACATTGAATACTTTTGACTCTTGGAAAATCAATTGAAAATCAATTTGACCTGGAGAGCTCCGACCTGGAGCAGCTGGAGTCACCAGCCACAGCGGGGATCTGAGGCCCTTTGGTGACATTTTACAGTGTTCCCGGGAGAGAGCAACCACCTGCCACTGCCTGAGCCCCCAGCGAGGAGTTCAGGCCTGCCTGGGCTCTCAAGCCCAGTGTCTCCATCACTGAGCACAGTTCTGCGCCCCCACCCCAACTGGGTCTAGTGCCCAGGCCCACACCCTGGCCCGGTGTGTATCACCTGTGCTGCATCTGATCGTCTATCAACACCAGGCCGCCTCTGCCCAGAAGCATTGATCATTCCCAACCAAGGGTAGTGGGACAGCACCCTTCTTGGGTCACCGCTTGATCGAGCACCTCTCAAACATCAGGTCATTGAAAAATAAGAGGTTTGAACTGTACAGTATATTTTTCTCACAGAACGTTTTTTAAATGAATTGTAATACTATGATTATTCCTAATATACCCACTATATTCCTACCTTTCTCTTTTATTATTATGATTATCACTCTATCTCCCTCTTATATATCTGTTTCCTTGGAGAATCACTTTTTCCTCATGCTAACAACCTATTTCTTTTAATTCCACTTCCACTATTCATATGACATAGTATATCTATAGACTCACCTCTTATCTCATTAGTGTTTTGTCCAATACCCCTCCTCATTCTCACTGTCCAACATTAGGATTTGCAGTCCTTATTGCAAACCTACTGGTTATGCTGTAGATAATACTTTGAACTCATCTCTGTTTATTAAGACAACACTGTTAATATCTTAATAGGGACTATTTAGATGAAGGACACATATTGTTTATATGGTGTGCTGCCAATATTGATCTCTCAATTCAAGAGGAGATATTGAAAATAGGCAGGAACCCTATAAGTCCTTAAGGGGAAACTGCAATACCTAGGATTCGCACTACTAGAGGGGAAGATACACTAGCAACATGAGAAAACATGGGAAGAAAACATCCCAAACAAACCCAGATACTATACCAAAAGTACCCAGTGACAACATGGCAGAAGCATTGTCAGAAAGAGAGTTGTACATAATTAAAATGATTTGAGAAGTGAACAAGGAGTCAAGAGAGCAAACACAGGCAATGCTAAAAGAGCAACTGCAGGTAGCAAAAGATCATTTCAATAAAGAGATAGAGATTCTGAAAAAAACAAACAGAAGTCCTTGAAATGAAGGTTACAATAAACCAAATTAAAAACTCAATAGAAAGCTTAACCAACAGGCTAAATCAGAAGACAGAACCTCAGACAACAAAGACAAAATATTTAATCTTGAAAACAAACTCAACCAGACAGAGAGGATGGTAAGAAATCATGAACAGAACATCCAAAAGTTATGGGACATCATGAAAAGACCAAATTTAAGAGTTATTGGGATTGAGGAAGGCACAGAGACACAAACCAAAGGAATGAATAATCTGTTCAATGAAATAATATCAGAAAATTTCCCAAATCTGATGAATGAAATGGAAAATCAAATTCAAGAGGCTTATAGGACACCAAATGCACAAAATCACAACAGATCCACACCCAGGCACATTATAATGAAAATACCTAACATACAAAATAAAGATAGAATTTTAAAGACTGCAAGAGAAAAACAACAGATAACATAAAGGGGGAAACCAATAAGAATATCAGCAGATTTCTTAGCCCAAACCTTAAAAGCAAGAAAGCATGGAACAACATATTTCAAGCATTGAAAGAAAATGGATGCCAACCAAGAATTTTATACTCAGCAAAACTTACCTTCAGATTTGAAGATGAAATAAAATCCTTCCATGATAAACACAGGCTAAAAGAATTCACAAATAGAAAGCCTGCCCTACAGAAAATCCTCAGCAAAATATTCCAAGAGGAGGAAATGAAAAAAACAATGTTAGTCAACATGGCGAGGAATTACCCTAAAGAAATAGCCAATCAAAGGAGAAACAAAGTTAAGTTAAAAGCCCAATAAAAGCTAAAATGACAGGAAATACAAGTCATATCTCAATAATAACCCTGAATGTAAATGGCCTAAACTCATCAATCAAAAGACATAGACTGGCAGATTGGATTAAAAAGAAAGACCCAAAAATATGCTGCCTTCAAGAGACTCATCTCATAGAAAAACATGTCCATAGACTAAGGATGAAAGGTTGGGAAAAAACATACCATGCACATGGACTTAGTAAAAAGGCAGGGGTTTCCATCCTCATTTCAGATAAAGCAGACTTCAAGCCAAAGTTAATCAGAAGGGATAAAGAAGGACATTTCATACTGCTTAAAAAGGAAGCATAAATCAGCAAGACATAACAATCATAAAAATTTATGCACCAAACAATGGCACATCCATGTACATCAATCAGATCCTTCTCAATTTCAGGAACCAAATAGACCAAAACACAATAATACTGGGGGACTTTAACACTCCTCTCTCACCATTGGACAGATCTTCCAAGCAAAAATTGAACAAAGAAACCAGAGAACTCAATGACACAATCACTAATTTAGAATTAACAGACATATATAGAATATTCCATCCATCAAAAAGAGAATACACTTTCTTCTCAGCATGGATCCTTTTCTAAAATAGACCATATGTTATGCCACAAAGCTACTCTTAACAAATACAAAACATACAGATACTACCTTGTATACTATCAGATCATAATGGAATGAAATTAGATATCAATGATAAAGTTAAAAACAGAAACTACTCCAACACCTGGAGATTAAATAATATGCTATTGGATGATGCATGGATAACAGAAGACATTAGGGGGGAAATAAAAAACTTCTTAGAGGTCAATGAGAACAAAGATACAACATATCAGAATCTCTGGGATACTATGAGAGCAGTGATAAGAGGAAAATTAATTGCATGGAGTGCATTCAATAAAAGAATGAAAAGTCAACAAATCAATGACCTCACATTACAGCTCAAAGCCCTAGAAAAAGAGAAACAGATCATCACCAAAAGTAGTAGAAGACAGGAAATAATTAAAATCAGAGCTGAAATCAATGAAATTGAAACAAAAGAAACAATTCAAAAAATTGACAAAACAAAAAGTTGGTTCTTTGAAAAAATAAACAAAATTGATAAACCCTTAGCCACATTAACAAAGAGAAGGAGAGAGAAACTCAAAAGTACTAAAATTCATGATGGAAATGGAAATATTACAACAGACACAAATGAAATACAAAACATAATAAGAAGCTACTTTGAAAATCTATACTCCAATAAAATAGAAAACATGGAAGACATCAACAGGTTCCTAGAGGCATATGAGCCACCCAAACTGAATCTGGAGGACATACACAACTTAAATAGATCAATTTCAAGCAATGAAATAGAAGAAGTCATCAAAAGCCTACCAACAAAGAAAAGTCCAGGACCAGATGGATTCACAGCCGAGTTCTACAAGACCTTCAAAGAAGAGTTCATTCCAATACTCCTCAAAGTATTTCATGAAATAAAGAGGAGGGAACCTTTCCAAACTCATTCTATTAAGCTAATATCACCCTGATACCAAAACCAGAGAAGGACACATCGAGGGAAGAAAATTTCAGACCAATATCCCTAATGAACATAGATGCAAAAATTCTTAACAAAATTTTAGCGAACCGCATACAAAAGCATATTAAAGATAGTGCACCATGATCAAGTGGGTTTCATCCCTGGGATGCAAGGTTGGTTCAATATCCGGAAATCAATAAATGTAATTCACCACATCAACAGACTTAAAGTCAAGAACCACATGATTATTTCAATAGATGCAGAAAAAGCATTTGATAAAATTCAGCACCCTTCATGCTCAAAACACTAGAAAAAATAGGGATAGTAGGAACGTTCCTTAACATTGTAAAGGCTATCTATGCTAAGCCCACAGCTAAAATCATTCTACATGGAGAAAAATTGAAAGCATTCTCCCTGAGAACTGGAACAAGGCAGGGATGCCCTCTATCTCCACTTCTGTTCAACATTGTCCTTGAAACTCTAGCCAGAGCAATTAGACATACCAAAGAAATTAGAGGAATATGAATAGGAAAAGAAGAGCTCAAACTATCCTTATTTGCTGACAACATGATTCTCTATTTAGAAGACCCTAAAAATTCCACCAGAAAACTTCTGGAACTCATAAATGAATTCAGTAGAGTAGCAGGATATAAAATTAATGCTCATAAATCTAATGCATTTTTTTTCATAAGTGATGCATCCTCTGAGACAGAAATTAGGAAAACTATACCATTCATAATAGCCCCTAGAAAAATAAAATACTTGGGAATCAATCTAACAAAAGAGGTGAAAGACCTCTACAATGAGAAATACAGAAGACTAAAGAAAGAAATTAAAGAAAGTCTGAGAAGATGGAAAGATCTGCCATGTTTCTGGATAGGCAGAATTAATATAGTCAAAATGGCCATACTACCAAAAGCGCTATACAAATTCAATGCAATTCCAATTAAAATCCCAATGATGGACCTCATAGAATTAGAGCAAGCAATCATGAAATTCATTTGGAGGAATAAGAGACCCAGAATAGCTAAACCAATTCTTAGCAAGAAGAGCGAAGCAGGAGGTATCACAATACCAGGACTTCAAATATACTACAGAGCAATGGTAACAAAAACAGCATGGTATTGGCACCAAAATAGACAGGTAGATCAATGATACAGAATAGAGGACACAAAGACAGACCCACATAAATACAGGTATCTCATACTTGACAAAGGAGCCAAAAACAGACAATGGAGAAAAGATAGCCTCTTCAACAAATGTTGCTGGGAAAACTGGAAATCCATATGCAGCAAAATGAACTAAACCCATATCTCTCACCCTGTACAAAACTCAACTCAAAATGGATCAAGGACCTAGGAATAAAACAAGAGACCCTGCACCTAATAGAAGAGAAAATAGGTCCAAATCTTCATCATGTTGGCCCAGGACCAGATTTCCTTAACATGACTACCAAGGCGCAAGAAATAAAAGCAGGAATCGATGATTGGGATAGAATGAAACTAAAGAGCTTTTTCTCAGCAAAGGAAACAATCAGCAATGTGAAGAGAGAGCCTTCAGAGTGGGAGAAAATCTTTGCCACTCACACTTCAGATAGAGCACTAATCTCCAGAATCTACAAAGTGCTCAAAAATCTTTACACCAAGAACACTAATAATCCAGTCAATAAATTGGCCAAAGAAATGAACAGACACTTTACAGAAGAAGATCTACCAGCAATCAACAGATTCATGAAAAAATGTTCAACATCCCTGGTTATAAGAGAAATGCAAATCAAAACCACCTTAAGATTTCATCTTACCCCAATTAGAATGTCTTTTATTAAGAATACAGGCAACAACAGGTGTTGGCGAGGATGTGGGGAAAAGGGTACACTCCTACATTGCTGGTGGGAGTGCACGTTGGTGCAGCCACTCTGGAAAGCAGTGTGGAGATTCCTTAGAAAACTTGGAATGGATCCACCATTTGACCCAGCTATCCCACTCCTTGGCCTATACCCAAACGACTTAAAATCAGATTGCTACAGTGATGCAGCCACATCATTGTTCATAGCTGCCCAATTCACAATAGTAGATCGTGGAACCAACCTAGATGCCCTTCAATAGATGAATGGATAAAGAAACTCTGGTATATATACACAGTGGAATACTACTCAGCCATAAAGAAGAATTAAATTATGGCATTTGCAGGTAAATGGATGATGTTGGAGACTGTTATGTTAAGTGAGATTAGCCAATCCCCCAAATGTAAAGGCCGAATGGTGTCTCTGGTAAGTGAATGATGATGCACAATGTGGGGTGGAAGGGTGGCAAGAATGGAGGAAGGATAGATAGTATACAGGGATGGGAGGCGATGGGTCAGGGTGGGGGGGTAATAATAACAGAATGTGTGACAGACATCATTGCCCTGTGTACATGTATGAATTCACAGATGGTGTGACTCTACTTCATGTACAACCAGAGAAACAATAGCTATACTCCATTTGTGTTCAATGAATCAAAATTAAATAAATTAAAATATATATATATATATAAAAGAATTCTGCACAGAAAAGGAAACAAATCAATGAAGTGGCCCCATATCAACTTCAAGAACATATTTGTGAACTATAATCTTATATGGGGTTAATTTAAAAATACATATATTGTACTCAATTCCATAGTAATAAAACAAATAATCTCATTTAAAAAGGCAAGGACACTGAATTGACATATAGCAAAAGAAGACATACAAATGGTCAACAGGTTTACGAAAAATGTTCATTATCACTAATCATCAGGGAAAATGAAGTTCAAACCACAATGAGATATCCTTCCACACCCATTAAAATGACTATTATTAGATAAAATAGATAGCAAATATTGGCAAGGATGTGGAAAAAAAGGAGAACCTTTGTATGCTGTTGGTGGAAATGTACAACCTTTATGGAAAACAAGGTTCCAGAAATAAATAAATAAATAAAACTATCATGTGATTTAGCAATCTCACACCTGTGTATGTTAACAAAGGAGATTATTCAGAAATAGGTAAGATACAGAATCAACCATCAATGAATGAATGGACAAGGAAAATGAGGTGTCATACAATAGAATAAATTCTTCGTTGAAAAAGAAATATTGTCAAACCTGGAGAACATTGTGCTAAGTGAAATAAATCGAACAGAAAAAGAGATACTGCACGATCTCACATGTACATGAGATGTGAAAATGCTGAACCCTTTGAAGATGGGAGATGGGTGAAGATGTGGGTCAAAGGGTACAAAGTTGCAGTTAGAATGAAAAGGTTCTGGAGACATATTGCAGAACATGACAACTTAGGCTTGATCATTGCTGAGTGAGTAGATCTTAAATGTTTTTACCCCCACACCTACAACCCATAATTAAGTGACATGATGGATATGTTAAATAGCTTGGTTTAATAATTTCAAAATGTATGCATATATCAAAACATCCCATTACATACTTACCATAAATTATATACATTTTATTTGTCAATTATACCTTAATAAATCTGGGAACAAAAAAAGAAAGAAAATCAATTTGAAGTCTATTTGTGGACCTCTCTTATTCCACTGACTTACTTGTTAATCCTGTTATTTTTTTATTTTAATTTGCAATCCTGTGGATGAACCTGGAGGCATTGAATCACTGAGCTACATTCCCAGCCTTTTTTATTTTCTTATTTTGAACCAAGGTCTAGTTGAGTTGCTGAGGGTCTTGCTAAATTGTCAAGACTGGCCTCTGAGTTAAGATCCTCCTGCTTCAGCTCCTGAGCTGCTGGGATTACAGGCGTGTGCCATGGCACCCAACCAGTTTGTTCATTTCTACAGAATTGTTTGTAAAGATTTAATTGGAGCCAGGCATGGTGGCACACGCCTGTAATCCCAGCGACTCGGGAGGCTGAGGCAGGAGGATCGCGAGTTCAAAGCCAGCCTCAGCAACTTAGTGAGGCCCTAAGCAACTCAGTGAGACCCTGTCTCTAAATAAATACGAAATAGGGCTGGGGAGGTGGCTCAGTGGCCCAGTACCCCTGAGTTCAATCTGCGGTTCCCCCCCCCAAAAAAAAAAAAAAAAAAAAAAAAAAAGATTTAATTGGAATTATATTGAATCTATACATCATCTTAAGGAGAACTGGCATCCTAAAATATTGAATCTTGTAATTCATGTTTATGGCATATCTCTCTACATATTTAAGCTTTTATTCATTTATCTTAGTCTTTGTAATTTTCAGTGTACAGATCTTCCATAGTTTTGTTAAATTCATTCCTATTTTATATTTTGATGCTCTTTTAAGTGCATTTCTGTAGTTTTTCCCCAAATGTTTGCTGCTACTGTATAAATATTCAGTTGAATTTTTTTCTTTTTTGGTGTGTGTGTGTGTGTGTGTGTGTGTGTTGTGAATTGAACTCAGGGTCTTGCACACGTTAAGCATGCACTCTACGACTGAGCTATACCTCCAACCCAATGTTAATAAGTATAATTCTCAGGTTATTTTTTAGATTCCTTATGGTTTTCTACATGAACCGTTCTTTTGTCTATATGTTATTTCTTTCACTTGCCTTATTGCAATGACTAGAACATCCAATACCCTATTGAATGGAAGAGGTGGAAGCACACTTCTTTATCTTGTTCCTAGTATTAAGATATCAGTGTTCAACATTTGACATTAAACATGATGGATGCTATATGTAGGGCTTTATTGATATTGCTTATTTCACTGAAAAAAATCTATTTTATTCCTAAGTTACTGAATTTTTTTTTTATTTGCAGTGCTGGGGATTGAACCCAGGGCCTTGTGCGAGGGAGGCAAGCACTCTACCAACTGAGCTATATCCCCAGCCCAAGTTACTGAAATTTTAACATCATTTTTTATCACATATTTAAAGGGTTTTCTCTGTGAGTTGAGATGATCACATGTGTCTTCTCCTTTATTGTGGTGAATTATATTGTCTGATTTTTGAATATTAAACTAATCTTGCATTCCTCACCTCAATTGGTGATAATGTGCTATCTTTTACAAATATTCCTAGATTCTGTAAGCCAGAGTTCAACAGCCTTTTTTCTGTAAAGGATATTAAATATTTTCATGTAGGCTTGTGGCAACTTAATTCTGCCTTTGTAGCAAGAAGATAGCCACAGATCATGCATAATCAAATGGCTATGTTTGTGTTTCAGGAAGTTTTTGTTTGCAATATAGGTGATAGGCTAGATTTGAGCTGTGAGTGGCTAGTTTTCCATCTCTATGAAATGGTAGTGTTCGTTAATGGTATTTGCATCTATTTTTGTGAGAGAAATTTTCCTATCTTTTAACATCTTTGTCATTTTTTTGGGGGGGGGGGGGAGGAGTACCAGGGATTCAACCCAGGGGCACTTAACCACTGAGCCACATCTCCAAACCTTTTTAGAAAATTTTTTATTTAGAGAAAGGATCTTGCTGAGTTGCTTAGGGCCTCGATAAGTTGCTGAGCCTGGCTTTGACCTTGCAATCCTCCTGCCTCAACCTCCCAATCCACTGGTTTCTTTGTCATGTTTTAAAATCAGCATTATGCTGGCTTCATATTTCTGCCACATCTATTTTCTGATAGAGTTTATAGAAGATTGATATTTTTTCTTCCTTAAAATCTTGATGAAATTTATCCCTGAAGCCCTCTGCACATGAACTCTGTTTTTTCTTCTTTTCTTTTTTTGTAATGGGGAGATTTTTTTTTTTTTTGTGGTGCTGGGGATTGAACCCAGGGCCTTGTGCTTTCGAGGCAAGCACTCTACCAACTGAGCTATATCCCCAGCCCTGTAATGGGGAGATTTTTAAAATTACAGATTATATTTCTTTCATGGTTATGAAAGAAATTTCATGACTATTCAGATTTTCTTATTTTTCCTTCAATCAGTTTTAAGGAGTGTTCTTTAAATAATCTGTTTATATCATCCTAAGTAATTGGTTTTATTGTTTATTGTCATAGAGTGGTTTGAAAAATTGAATTATTAATCTTTGAATGTCGGTAACTTCTATAATGCTGTCTTCTATCTCATTCCTTTATTGGCAATTTATGTTTCTTGTTTTTAACCCTGATTATTTTTAGTGAATAGTTATCCATTTGAGTATTCTTTGCAAAGAACCAATGTTTAGTCTTCCTAATTTTTTTTCCTTTTTTTCCACAGTTTTCTTCTTAGATTCATTCTCATTATCTGCTTGATTCTACTTAAATTTATTGTATTTTATCTTCTTGTAGTTTCTAATATCGAATATTAGATCATTTTAGTCTTTTTAATTTTCCAGTATAAGCTTTCAGATCTATACATTTTCCACCTAACTCTGTTACAGCTTATAATCCATAATTTTGATGTTGTTTCTTTTTCAAGTTTAAATATTTTCAAATTTCTGTTGTAATTTCTTCTTTGATCCTTAGATTATTAAATTCATGTTATTTAACTTTTGAATATGTACTCTTTAACCTAGATTATCTGGTTTTTATTTCAAATTTAATTTCATTTTGGTAAGAAAAGATACTCTGAATTGAACCTGTTTAGATTTATTGAGAATTGTTTTAAGGTCTATTGTATGCTCCATCTTTTTTGTTGTTGTTGATAGGCCTTTATTTTATTCAATTATTTACATGCAGTGCTGAGAATCAAACACAGTGCCTCACACATGCTAGACAAGCATTCTACCACTGAACCACAACCTCAGTTCCCCATTTTTTATTTTACTTTAATTCTCCTTTATTTCAATGAATAAACTGAATGATATTTCTTTTTAAAATTTTATTTGTGGTTCATAAATAATAATTGTGTATATTTATTGGGCACAGTGTGCTATTTCAATAATATATGCATAGAGATTCTTAGTGCCATTTGGAATCAATGGAATACAGCAGAAATAACTAGGAAAAATCACTTCTATTCTGGAAAAGCAGGAGACTCATTTTTTACTCTACACCTGGAGTCTTCTGTGTAATAAGAAATTTAGCTGGTCATCAGATTTTCTTTTTTCCTTTCTTTCTTTTTTTGTTCTTTGAAAAGATAAACAGTTTTTTTGTCTTTTTATTTGTTCTTTTTAGTCACACATGAAAGTAGAGTATATTTTGACATATCATACATACATGGAGTTTAATGTCCCATTCTTGTGGTTGTACATGATGTGGAGTTTTGCTGGTCATGTATTCATACATGAACACAGGAAAGTGATGTCCAATGTATTCTACTGTCTTTCCTATTCCTATCCCACTTCCTTTACTTCATTCCCTTTGTCTAATCCAGTGAACTTCTAGTCTCCCCCATGCCCTCCGCTTTATTGTGTGTTAAGTATGTTCAATCTTGATGTGTGCTCCTGGCTTATTTGAAAAGGATACATTTTCTGTTTTGGGTAGAATGTTTTCATAAGTATTTATTGTATTATTCAGCTAATGGTGGTATTCAAATCTTTTATATCCTCATTGATTTTCTGCTTGTCCTATCAATTCATGAGAGAAGAGGGTTGAAGTTTCCAACTGTAATTGTGTATTTGCCTGTTTCTCTAATTTATTTCAGTTTCATCTTTCTTATTTCAAAGCACTGTTGTTGACTATACACATTTAGGATTATTAGGTCAGCTTGATAGTATAACCCTTTTATCCATATGAAATGTGCCTTTTTATTTCTAGTAACATTTCTTGTTTTGAAGTCTGCCTTGTGTGATATTACTATGGCCTTAACAGTTTTGTTATGATTAATGCTTACATTGTATAGTTTTCCCATCTTTTACTTTAATCTTCATACTAAAAAAATGGGTGTTTTATAGACATCAGACAAGTTCTGCCTTTATGTAATATAATTAACAATGTACCTACCAACTTACTGGTTGTTTTCTACTTGTTCTTTGTTACCTTTTTTTTCACTTTTCTGGCTCTCTTTACACTTAGGTATTTTTTTTTAGGATTCTATAGTATCTCCATTATTTGATTTCTAGCAATACTGTTAAGAGAAATTTTATTAGGATTTATAGTATATATTTTTTCCTTACTACAGTGTATCTTCCAATAGTATTATGCCATTTTACATACAAAAATATTGCAGTGATATGCTTCCATTTCTCCCTCCCATCTGTCATAGCTTATTCGAGCTGCTGTAATAAAATGTCTTAGACTGGGTAATTTATAAACAACAGGAATTTATTGCTTACAGTTCTAGAGGTTGCTGAGTCCAAGTTCTAATTGCCAGCAGATTCAGTGTTTGGTGAGATCTTGTACTCTGCTTATAAATGGGGACCTCTTGTTGCATCTTCTCATGGTGGGAGGAGCAAACACATTCTAGGAGGCCTCTTTTATAAGGGCACTAATCCTATTTTTGAGGGCTATGCCCTTGACCTAATTACCTCCCAATGGTTCCGTCTCCTGATACTACTGCATTGAAGATTAGATTTCAACGTATTAAATCAGACCATAGCATTTTTTCTGCTATTGTTGTTATGAATTTCATTTCTACATGTGTCACAGATTTTTCTTTAATTGATCAACTTTCTTTTTTGAATTTTGGAGATGATTTTAGGCTTACAGAACAGTTTCAGTAATAGTACACAGAGTTCACGTATACCCATCACTCAGCTCACCTACTGTTAACCTCTTACATAACCATTATACTGTTATCAAAATAATAAGCTAAGATTTTCAGTGGGGTGGAAGATGGCACTGTTGCACTTGTCTGCTCCTCCATGGAATAGATCCAGTGCAACAGGAGGGAAACTGTAAGGTGGTAAGTGGATATGGGTGAGCACTGGAATTCAATAGCAGTGAGACTGAGACCTGGTAAAATTCAGAGCCTAGGGATAATAACATGCCAAGACAAGAAAGCCTGGTGGTTAGTTCCACTGTTGGGGGAGAGGGACTATCCTTTTCAAGGGGGGTAAAGATGAAAAAGAGTGTCACAGTTTGGCACAACAGCCTGCTCCCTACATATATACAGCCTGAATAAATATGAGACTGAAGTCTTCACAGCACGGTAGTTATAGAGAAGGAGTTCACTGTATCTCCCAATGAACTCTCAGAGTGCTATGGCCAGGAGCAATCTTGAGAGGAGTCCTATCATCTGAGACTGTACTGCTCTGGGGATCATAAATGCTGACATTCACATTATTGGGATTCTATGCAAACTCTGCTGAATTGACTAGAAGAAAAGCAGTCTTGGCTCAGAGGAGAGAATGGCACAAATCGGCTAAGAGTTCTGTGCTTTGGGAAACATGGGCTATTGCAGGGTTCCAGCAACCACTACCCTCTGGAATCAGTGGTTTGGCGAGCCAGCCCTCTGAGACATGAGAAGAGCATGTGTCTGGTTTTGCATGGTTTAGTAGTGGGAAAGTGGCAGATCATGTGGTTCCTGCAGTCTCCACCCCCACTACAGGACTCAGTGCTTCAACTGCCTCCCCTCTTCCAAGGAATTTGGAACCTCTGTGAATGCAACATTTGCTCCATCCCTGGGCATACAGCCTAGTGACCTCCAAATGTTCTCCAAAGAGAATATTTGCCTGGCATAGCCCACATTCTACCCTAACTCAATTCGTAGGAGTACTCACCATGGCTTTGGCATCAGCCCTGCTCCCAGGTGCACAGCCTGGAAAGCTCCAGAGAGATGGTACACCTGACCTGCCATGCATTCTACCCTAACTTGTTTGGTGAAAAAGATTCACTGGGCTTCAGCATTTGTTCTGTCCTCAGTTATGAAACAAAAAACAAAAACAAACAAACAAACAAAAGCAAAACTCTAGAGAGAATGTATAACAGGCCTGGCCTGGATTTCAACCTAACATTTTTGGCTAGAAATTCAGCTGAGAGGAATATGGGTAGCTGTAATTACAACCCACTCTCCCCTGTCCTCCACAACTGTCAGGATCCACTGCTGAAAGAAATCTCAGGACAACTCCTTGCCACCACACTGCATCAGCTGACACCTGGAGACAAACTTAGATCAGTATAGCCTGCGATCATCTGCCTTTGGTAGCATTTCCATGCATCATGGAAATGCTCAGAGGAATTTGTGTTTCTTATTAAAATGTACAAATATATTTTAAAATTTCCTTTTATTTGTTTACACATTTATTTTTCTTCTCCTTTCTCTGTCTTTTCTGTTTTTATTTTAGAATTTTTCATTATCCTATTTATTCTATTTTTCTTTACTTCAGCACTAGGGATTGAGCCTGGAGATTTGCACACACTGGGTAGGTGCTTTGCCACTGAGCTACACTCCTGGTCCAGCTAAGAGGTATAGTACTCAGTTCCAGACACAAACTAGCCCTGCTGGAATCCTGTCAGACATTTCTATGTAAAGAATGGGGGACAAGGGGACATAAACTCAAATTTTTCAACCCCTCCACAGGCATGCAGAACTAGGGAGTCTGAGGTCCCAGTCCAGGCTGGACACCCCCATAGTAGCAGCAGAGAGTAAAACAATGGTTACTGCCACTGCATCTCTACAAGTCTCCTTCATCCATCTCAGCTGTGCTTTCTCAGATAGCCTGGGGCTGACAAGACTGAGGTAAGTCCCACAGAGGGGAACTGTGATTTTGACTGTAACTTCTCCCTGTGAAGTACCTATATCTGCACCAGTGCCCAATCAGAGAACAAGAACTTCAAGCCCTTCACCATTGTTGGAGCAACCACCATCAGAATCATATTCAAATAAAACTAGGGATAGTAGGAACATAACCTCAACATCGTAAAAGGTATATGTGCTAAACCCAAGGTGAAGAAAAATTGAAAGCGTTCCCTGTAAAAACTGGAACAAGGCAGGGATGCCCTCTTTCACCACTTTTATTCAACATTGTCCTTGAAACTCTAGCCAGAGCAATTAGACACACCAAAGAAATTAAAGGGATATGAATAGGAAAAGAAGAGCTCAAACTATCCCTTTTTGCTGATGACATGATTCTATATTTAGAGGAACTGAAAAATTCCACCAGGAAACTTCTACAACTAGTAAATGAATTCAGCAAAGTAGCAGGATATAAAATCAACACCCCTAAATCAAATGTGTTCCTATACATCAGTGATGAGTCCACTGAAAGTGAAATTAGGAAAACTACCCCATTCACAATAGCCTCAAAAAATAAAATATAAAATAAAATACTTGGGAATCGATCTACCAAAAGAGGTGAAAGACCTTTACAATGAAAACTACAGAACACTAAAAAAATAAAAATTTCAATATATTTTTGACCAATATATTTCTTCTTTTATGAACTACCTGTTTAGTTCCTTAGAATATTAAAATCTGCAAGATAAAAGCTTAAGTCACATTTAAAGGCAAACCCATGAACCTAACCACAGATTTCTCAGCAGAAACCCTAAAGTCCAGGAAGGCATGGAATGATGTATTTCATGTCCTGAGAGAAAATAACTGCCAACAAAGAATACTACACCCATCAAGGCTATACTTCAGAATCAAAGAAGAAATCAAGACTTTCCAACATAAACATAAAATAAGAGAATTCATTACAACTAAACCAGCATTATAAAAGATGCTTAAGGTAATCTTACAACCAGAAGAGGAAGAAAGATACACTGTCATAAGGATATACAAAAGAATATATCTTACTAGAAGAGTATTTAAACAAACGAGACATAGGAAAGAATCAAACATTATCAATACAGTAAGCCATCAGATTTCAAAGATGAATAAGAGAGGAAGAAACAGAATATTCATAACATCCAAAAGAAACAACATAATGACAGGAATAAGTACATACCTTTCAATAATAACTGCATGTTAAATGTATTAATTCTCCAGTGAAAAGACTCAGACTAAGTGAATTTTTAAAAAGAACCTAATAATACGCTGCTACAAGAAATTCAGTTCACCTGCAATGAAATATACAGACTTATAGAAAAGGGATGGAAAATGACATTACAAACAAATGGAATCAGAAAGCAAGCGGGAGTAACTATACTTACTTCTGACAAAATAGATTTTAAGACAAAATCAGAAGAGATGATGAAGGTCCCTGTATATTGATCAAGGGAATAATTCTTTAAGATCAAACAGTTATCAATATATACACCAAATACTGTAGCATCCGGTATTGTAAAACAAGCATTACTAAACATAAAGGGAGAGATAAGCCCCAATAATAGTGTGTGATTTCAGTACTCCACTTTCACCAGTAGATATATAATTCAGGCAAATTACCAACAAAGAAACACCAGTTAAATTATACTGTAGATCAAATGAACTTAACATACATTCACAGAATATGCCATCTAAAAGCTACAGAATATACTTTCTTTTCATCAGTACATGGAACCTCTTCTAGAATAGACTATATATTAGGCCTCCAAAGCAAGTCTTAAACAATTTTTAAAAATTGAAATAATGTCCTACATCTCTGATCACAGTGAATTAAAACTAGAAATCAAAAGCAAGGGAAATTGCATAAATTATAGAAATACATGGAGATTGAACAGCACACCTTTAAACAGTGAGTCATGGAAGAAGTTAAAGAGGAGTTGAGTGTGGTGGTACAGACTTGTAATTCCAGCCTTGGGAGGCTGAGGCGGGAGCATTGCAACTTTTAGGCCAGCATGGGCAACTTATCAAGACCTTATCTCAAAATAAAATTTAAAAGACTGGGGATGTAGCTCAGAGGCAGATCACTTGCCTAACATGCACAAGGTTCTGGGTTAAATCTTTAGAAGTGCCAAAAAAACAATACAAAATCTAGAGAGGAACATTTAAAAGTCCTTAAATAAAATGGAAATGGAAATAGATTATAACAAAACAGTACTGAAAGAGAAGTTTATAACAGTGAATGCCTATGCAAAAAATTAAAAATAGATCTCATATAAACAACCTCATGATGCATTTAAGGGTCTTCAAAAAACAAGAACAAATCAGTAGAAGGAAATAATTAATAAAGATCAGAGTGGGACTAAATGAAATACAAACTAAAAGAACAATACAAATCATCAATGAAACAAGGAGGTGGTCCTTTGACAAGATAAACAAAATTGACAAACTCTTAGCTAAGCTAACCAAGAGAAAAGACCCAAATAAATAAATAAAATTAGAGGAGAAGGAGGAGACATTAAACTGATACCAGAGAAATTCAGAAGATTGTGAGGGGACATTTTGAAAAACTGCATGCCAATAAATTGGAAAGTCTAGAAGAAATGGACAAATTTCTGGGCACATGACCTATGAAAACTGAACCAAGAAGATATAAAAATCCTAACTAGACATATAAAAAGTAACAAGATTGAATCAGCAACAAAAAGTTTCAAACCGAAAAAATTGAGGACTGGAAAGCTTCACTGTTGAGTTTTGCCAGACTTTTAAAGAAGAACTAACACCTCAAATTATTCCATGAAATAGAAAGGGAAAGGATCCCTTCCAAACACATTCTATGAGAAGGACACTAAAACCTAACAAGGACACATACATACACACACAGGAAAAACTGTACAGTCCTGATAATCACAGATTTCAAACATCTCAACAAAATACTTGCAAGTCAAATTTGACAGCACATTAGAAAGATCATACATAATCATAAATTTGGATTTGTCCCAGGGATCCAAAAATGGTTCAACATACACAAATCAATAAATGTAACAGAGCACATCCATAGGATCAAATATAAAAAAATCATATGACCATCTCGTAGATGCAGAAGATTTATTAGATAAAATTCAGCATCCTTCATAATAAAAGACCTTAACAAATTATGTATAGAAGGATCATATTTCAATCTAATAAAGACTGTATTTGACAAACCCATAGCCAGCATCATACTAAATTGGGAAAAACTGAAAGTATTTTCTCTAAGAAACTAGAGTGTCTCCTTTTACCAGTCTTATTCAATGTAAGTTTTAGCCAGAGCAATTAAGCCAAAGACAGAAAAAATAAAGGCATACAAATAGGAAAGGAGGCAGTCACAGTATCCCTGATTGCACATAATAAGATTCTGTACATAGGAAATCCTAAAAATTCCAACAAAGGGCTACTAGAACTGATAAAATTCAGTAAAGAAGCAGGATGCAAAGTCAACATATAAAAACTGGTGGGTTTTCTATATACTAATAATGAACTCACTGAGAAAAAAAATCAGGAAAGTAATCCTGTTAACAACAACTCCAACTCACACACATGCAATACCTACGAATAAACCTAAGGATATGAAAGACCTCTATGATGAAAATTATCAAACACTGAAGAAAGAAATCGAAGAAAACACTGAAAGGTGGAGAGATCTCTGATGTTCATGGATTGAAAGAAATAATACTGTGAAAATGTCCGTACTATCTACAGATTTAGTGCAATTGCCATAAAAATATGAATGACATTCTTCACAGGACTAGAAAAAACAGTCCTAGAATTTATTTAGAAGAATAAGAGATCTAGAATAGACAAAACAATCCTGAGTAAAAAGCAAACTGGAGGCATCACAATACCTGATTTCAGGACATACCATAGAACCATAATAACAAAAAGAGTATGGTATTGGCATAAAAACAGACAGATAGACCAAAGCAAGAGAATAGAAGATCCAGAAATAAATAAATGCATATGGTAGAAGAAGGGAAGATGATCAATGTGCAGCATATGCCTGTATAAAAATATTGAATTCCAATGATTTGTATACTTTATTTGTATTAATAATTATGATAAAAATAAATTTTCTGCTACTAATAAGTTAAATTAATAATTCAATCAATATATAAACTTTATCCAAATTCCATAGTTATTCCATTTATGTCTTTTTCACTTCCAGGTTAAATTCCAATTTAATCCAGGTTCCTATATTTCAATTATTCATTATGTCCCTTTAGTTTCCTCCACTCTATGGAAATTTCTGAGTGCTTCCTTTTATTTTTTAAAATGTTTTAAATTTTTTTGATTCATTGTACACAAATGGAGTACAACTTTTCATTTCTCTGGTTGTACATGATGTAGAGTCGCACCAGTCACGTAATTATACATGTGTATAGAGTAATGATGTCTGTCTCATTCCACCGTCTTTCCTTCCCCACACCCTCCCCTCCCCTCATTTCCCTCTACACAATCCAAAGTTCCTCCATTCTTCTTTTACCCCTTGACCCCTGTTATGTATCAGCATCCATTTATCAGAGAAAACATTAGGCCTTTGGTTTTTTGGGGATTGGCTTATCTCACCTACCATGATATTCTCCAGCTTCATCCATTTACCTGCAAATGCCAAAATTTTATTGTTCTTTAGGACTGAATAATATTCCATTGTGTATATATACCACAGTTTCTTTATCCATTCCTCTATTGAAGGGCATCTAGGTTGGTTCCACAATCTAGCTGTTGTGAATTGAGCAGCTATAAACATTGATGTGGCTGTGTCACTGTAGTGTGCTGATTTTAAGTCCTTTGGGTATAGGCCAAGGAGTGGGATAGCTGGGTCAAATGGTGGCTCCATTCCCAGTTTTTCTGAGGAATCTCCATACTGCTTTCCAGAGTGGTTGCACCAATTTGCAACCCCACCAGCAATGTAGGAGTGTGCCTTTTTTCCCCATATCCATGCCAACACCTGTGATTGCTTGTGTTCTTGATAATAGCCATTCTAATTGGAGTTAGATGAAATCTTAGAGTGATTTTAATTTGCATTTCTCTAATTACTAGAGATTTTGAGCACTTTTTCATATATTTGTTGATCACCTGTATATCTTCCTCAGTGAAGTATCTGCTTGTTTCCTTAGCCCATTTATTGATTGGGTTCTTTGTATTTTTGGAGTAAAGTTTTGTAAGTTCTTTATAAATTCTGGAGATCAGTGCTCTATCTGAAGTGTGTGTGGAGAAGATTTTTCCAACTCTGTAGGCTCTCTCTTTACATTATTGATTGTTTCTTTTGCTGAGAAAAAGCTCTTTAGTTTGAATCCATCCCATTTATTGATCCTTGCTTTCATTTCTTGCTTTTTAGGAGTCTTGTTAAGGAAGTCTGGTCTGAAACCGACATGATGAAGATTTGGACCTACTACTTCTATTTGTTTCAGGGTCTCTGGTCTAATTCCTAGGTCCTTGATCCACTTTGAGTTGAGTTTTGCACAGGGTGAGAGATATGGGTTTAGTTTCATTTTGCTGCGTATGGATTTCCAGTTTTCCCAGCACCATTTGTTGAAGAGGCTATCTTTTCTCCATTGTATGTCTTTGGCACAATTGTCTAGTATGAGATAACTGGATTTATGTGGATTTGTCTCTCTGTCCTCTATTCTGTACCATTAGTCTACCTGTCTTTTTTGGTGCCAATACCATGCCATTTTTGAAACTATTGCTCTGTAGTATAGTTTAAGGTCTGATATTGTGATACCTCCTGCTTCGTTCTTCCTGCTAAGGATTGCTTTGGCTATTCTGGGTCTCTTATTCTTCCAGATGAATTTCCTGATTGCTTTCTGTATTTCTATGAGATCTGTTATCGGTATTTTAATTGGAATTGCATTGAATTTGTATAGTGCTTTTGGTAGTATGGCCATTTTGACAATATTAATTCTGCCTTTCCAAGAACATTGGAGATTTTTCCATCTTCTAAGGTTTTCTTTCTTTAGTGTTCTGTAGTTTTCATTGTAAAGGTCTTTCACCTCTGTTGATAGATCTATTCCCATGTATTTTATTTTTCTTGAGGCTATTGTGAATGGAGCGGTTTTTCAAATTTCTCTTTCAGAGGAGTCTTCACTTATGAATAGAAATGCATTAGATTTATGCATATTAATTTTATATCCTGCTACTTTGCTGAATTAATTTTATTAGTTCTAGTGGAGTTTTTAGGATCCTCTAAATATAAATCATGTCACTGGCAAACAGAGATAGTTTGAGTTCTTTAATTTATTTGATCTGTCTAATTGCTCTGGCTAGTGCTTCAAGGACTGTGTTGAATAGAAGTGGTGAGAGGGCATCCCTGCCTTGTTCCACTTTTTAAAGGGAATGATTTCAATTTTTCTCCATTTAGAATGACGTTGGCTGTGGGTTTAGCATTGATAGCCTTTACAATGTTGAGGTATGTTCCTCCTATCCCTTACTTTTCTAGTGTTTTGAGTACAAAGGGATCCTGTATTGTATCAAATGCTTTTTCGGCATCTATTGAAATAATCATATGATTCTTAACTTTAAGTCTATTGATGCCATGAATTGCATTTATTGATTTCCAGATGTTGAACAAACCTTATATACCTGGGATAAACCCCTCTTGATCATGGTGAACTATCTTTTTAATATGTTTTTGTATGCAACTTACCAGAATTTAGTTAAGGGTTTTTGCATCTATGTTCATCAGGAATATTGGTCTGACGTTTTCTTTCCTTGATGTGTCTCTGTCTGGTTTTGGTATCAGAGTGATATTAGCTTAATAGAATGAGTTTGGTAGGGTTCCCTCCTTTTCTATTTCATGGAATATTTTGAGAAGTGTTGGTATAAGTTCTTCTTTGAAGGTCTTGTAGAACTCGGCTGAGAATTCATCTGGTTCCAGGTTTTTCTTGGTTGGTAGGCTTTTGATGGCTTCCTCTATTTCAGTGCTTGAAATTGATCTGTTTATATCGTATGTCCTCCTGATTCAGTCTGGGAGGATCATAGGTCTCTAAAAATTTGAACCCAGCCCCATCCTTGATATTTTCTATTTTGTTAGAGTGTAGAATTACAAAGTAGCTTCTAATTATGTTTTGTATTTCGGTGGTGTCAGTCATGATATTTCCTTTTTCATCATGAATTCTAGTAATTTGAGTTTTCTCTCTTCTTCTCTTCATTAGTGTGGCTAAGAGTTTATCAATTTGGTTTACTTTTTCAAAGAACCAACTTTTTGTTTTGTCAATTTTTTGAATTGTTTGTTTTGTTTCTGTTTCAATGATTTCAGCTCTGATTTTAATTATTTCCTGTCTTCTACTACTTTTGGTGTTGATCTGTTCTTCTTTTTCTAGGGCTTTGAGATGTAGTGTTAGGTCATTTATTTGTTGACTTTTTATTCTTTTAATGTATGAGCTCAATGCAATGAACTTTCCTCTTAGTACTGCTTTCATAGTGTCCCAAAGATTTTGATATGTTGTATCTTTGTTCTCGTTTACTTTTAACAATTTTTTAATCTCCTCCCTAATGTCTTCTGTTATCATTGCATCATTCAGTAGCATATTATTTAGTCTCCAGGTGTTGGAGTAGTTTCTGTTTTTTTTTTTAATTTTATCATTGATTTATAATTTCATTCCATTATGATATGATAGAATACAAAGTAGTATCTCTATTTTTTTTCCCTAAGGGCTGCTTTGTGGCATAACACATGGTCTATTTTAGAGAAGGATCCATGAGCCACTGAGAAGAAAGTGTACCCACTTGATGATGGATGAAATACTCTATATATGTCTGTTAAGACTAAATCATTGATTGTATCATTTATTCTGTACTTTTTTTGTTCAGTTTTTGTTTGGAGGATCTATCCAATGGTGAGAGAGGTGTGCTGAAGTCACCCAGTATTATTGTTTTGTGGTCTATTTTTTCCCTGGAATTGAGAAGGATTTCTTTGATGTACATGAATGCTCCATTGTTTGGTGCATAAATATTTGTGATTCTTATGTCTTGCTGATTTATGCTTCCCTGAAGCAGTATGAAATGTCCTTCTTTATCCCTTCTGACTAACTTAGGCTTGAAGTCCCTTTATCTGATATGAGGATGAAGATCCCCGCTTTTTTACTGGTTTTGTGTGTGTGGTATGTTTTTCCCCATCCTTTCACCTTTAGTCTGTGGATGTCTTTATCTATGACATGAGTCTCTTGGAGGCAGATATTGTTGGGTCTTTCTTTTTAATCCAATCTGTCTATCTCTTTTGATTAATGAGTTTAGGCCATTAACAGTCAGGGTTATTATTGAGATATGATTTGTATTCCCAGTCATTTTGGCTTAGTTTTGATTTTTAACTTGACTTGGTTTCTCTTTTGATTGGCTATTCCTTTAGGGTAGTTCTTCCCTTTGCTGACTTCTGCTGTTATGTTTCATTTCTTCCTCCTGGAATATTTTGCTGTGAATGTTCTGTAGTGCCAGCTTTCTATTTGTGAATTCTTTTAGCTTTTGTTTATCATAGAAGGATTTTATTTCATCATCAAATCTGAAGGTTAGTTTTGCTGGGTATAAGATTCTTGGTTGGCATCCATTTTCTTTCAGAGCTTGAAATATGTTGTTCCAGGCCCTTGTAGCTTTTAGGGTTTGAGCTGTGAAATCTGCTGATATCCATATTGGTTTCCCCTTATATGTAATCTGACGCTTTTCTCTCACAGCCTTTAAAATCCTATCTTTATTTTGTATGTTAGGCATTTTCATTACACTGTGCCTTCATGTGGATCTGTTGTAATTTTGTGCATTCTGTAAGCCTCTTGTATTTGATTTTTCCATTTCAGTCTTCAGGTTTGGGAAATTTTCTGATATTATTTCATTAAACAGATTGTTCAGTCCTTTGGTTTGTATCTCTGTACCTTCCTCAATCCCAATAATTCTTAAATTTGGTCTTTTCATGGTATCCCATAATTCCTAGATGTTCCCTTCATGATTTCTTACCAGCTTCTCAGTTTGATTAACTTTATTTTCAAGATTAAATATTTTGTCTGCATTGTCTGAGATTCTGTCTTCCAAGTGATCTGTTCTGTTGGTGATGCTTTCTATGGAGTTTTTAATTTGGTTTATAGTTTCCTTCATTTCAAGAATTTCTGTTTGGTTTTACTTTTCATTCTCTATCTCTTTATTGAAATGATCTTTTGCTTCTTGCATTTGCTCTTTTAACTGTTTATTGAAGTGATCATTCATTGCCTGTATTTGCTCTCTTATTTCATCCTTTGATACATGGATCATTTTAATTATGTACATTCTAAACTCCTTTTCTGATATTTCTACTCCCATGGTATCATTGGATTGTATTAAAATAGCCTCTTCGCTTGTTTGGGATATTTTATTCCCTTTTCTTTTCATGTTGTTCCTGTATCTTCCCCTATAGCATTGAGGATCTGTTTTCCCCCTGTAGGCTTATTGTGACCCTGCAGGTTTCCAATACCTCTCCTTTAAGAGGGAGATCAACATTAGCAGCACCCCATACAAACAGTATGCAGCCCTAAACCCGATAGCCCCAATGAAGATGTTAACAGTATCATAAATATACAGAGAATGAGTTTGATTATCATCTACAGTATAGCCAATAAGTTTTCAATGAGATCTACAATTTCTAATGGTGGACAAAGGGGATGGGGAGTGGTGTAGAATGTAGCTGTTAATGGGATAAGAAGTAAGTATATAGAGGTACTAGATCACGGGAAGATTGACAGCAGGATCAAAAGAAGTTGCTTGTTAGCATGAGAAAAGAGAGAAAGAGACTCCAAGGAAACAAGTAAATAAAAGGAAAATAGAGTGAGAAAAAATGAATTAAAAATTTAAGAAAAGAATCTACACTATAACAGTCATATACTATTCAAACCTCCCAGTCTTCAGTGTGCTGATGCATGAGAAGTACCTGACAAAGCTTCCAGTCTCCAGCAGGCATCTCAGGATGGGAGTTGCCCCACCTAAAGATGGCAGCTTCTGCTTCAGGGACAATCCAAGATGGCTACATCAGCTTCTGAATATGTTGGTAGATGGGGAGCTGCAGCTGCAGGTGCCAAGTCTGCACAGGGGGTGGGCAGGCCAGGGTCCAGAAGCAGCACATGGTCTCAGGTGGGTCAGGGTCCTGTATGTCTTATTATTGGTCAATTATTTTTAAAACAACTTAGTCTTTCTTATTTGCCCACATATTCACCAATTACTGCACTCTTAATTCCCTTTTATAGATCTACATTTCTGTCACTTCGTTTTTTGGTTGAATATCTTTCTCAAACTATTTTATAATGTGGTTCTGCTGACAACTTCTCTGTGGTGTTTAGTGAAAATTTCTTATTTTAGCTTAATTTTTAAATTTTCTTTTTCTTTTGTTGGTTTTTAAAATTTATTTTATGTATGTACGTATGTATGTTTGGTACCAGGGAATGAAGCAAGACGTGTTTAACCACTGAGCTGCATCCCCAACACTTTTTATGTTTTATTTAGAGACAGGGTCTCACTAAGTTGCTTAGGGCCTCACTAAATTGCTGAGGCTGGCTTTGAACTTGTGATCCTCCTGCCTCAGCCTCCCTAGCCTCTGGGATTATAGCCTTTTGCCAACACCCTCTGGTTAATTTTTAAACGTGCTCATTGTGTTACCTAGGCTGACCACTAATGTGATTTTTCTGCTTCAGCCTCCCAAGTAGCTGGCATTAAAGGTGCATGGTACCATGCCTGGCTATTGCCTTAACTTTTGAAATATTTTTTTCATAACAAAATTCAAAGTTTATATTTTTCTTCTTTCGGAATGTCAAATATTTAATTATTTTTTTCAGGGACAGTGGGAATGTAGCTCAGTGTTTGGTAGAACACTTGCCTCACATATGATCCCTGAGTTTATTCCCCAGCATCATAAAAAAAACATTCTACCACTGAGATCTGTGTTGTCTAATCTATGATAAGAAGTTTATGTTAAGTATTATCTTTGTTTCTCTAAATGTATTTTGTTCTGGCTGCTTTTCATTATTTATTTTAGCACTAGTTTTCAGAATGAGTTTAGTGTGCAGTTCTCCTTGTATTAATTTTACTTAATTTCATTGACCTTATAGGATCTGTGATTTTATAGTTTTCATCAAATCTGAAAAATTTGGTGGTATCATTTCTTCCAATATGTTTTTTGTACCCCAGCTTTCTGAGACTATAGTTACAAAGTAGTTGAAAGTGTTTGATATTGTTCATAGGTTGCTGAGATTGTGCTCACTTCTTTTGTTCTTTTTTATCTTCATGGTTTATTTTGAGTAGTATCTATGCCAGCTCTTGGAGTTTACTAATTTTTTCTCAGGTGTCCAGTTAACTGTGAATTCCATCTCTGGTACTTTTTTTCAGTTAGTTATTTTTTTTTTCCTCTCAAGAAGTTACATTTATTTATTTTTTTAATTTTTTTTTACTTTTATTTTATTTTTTTTTAGTATCAGGGATTGAACCCAAGGATGCTTAACCACTGAGCCTCATCCCCAGCCCTTTTTTAAAGAAATTTTTTTAGTTGTAGATGGACACAATATCTTTATTTTCTTTCTTTATTTATGGTGCTGAGAATAAAACCCAGTGCCTCACACAAGTCAGGCAAGTGCTGTGTCACTGAACCACAACCCAAGGCCTCCCCAGCCCTTTTTTATTTTTTATTTTGAAACAGGATCTTGCTAAGTTGCTCAGAGCCTCAGTAAGTTGCTTAGGCTGGTTTCAAACCTGTGATCCTCCTGCCTCAGCCTCCAGAGTCACATTTGACTTTTTATCATAACCGTTTCTCTCCTTGCTTTATTCATGCCCTCCTTTAAATTCTTGAAAACTCTTACAATAGCTGTAACACAAATATACCACATGATTGCATTATTGTTGTAAAATTTTTAAAAATATGAATATGTAGGCAAGTATACATATGAAAATTGGAAAAGACTTTTTCAATCTTTTGTTGATCTTTATCCTCCCAAATCTTCCCCTGCCCACTGATTAGTGACATTTTGGTGTGCAGATCTGAAACTTCTTTCTATGCATTAATGTGTGTGTGTGTGTGTGTGTGTGTGTGTGTATGTTCCCAGTCAAACATATATTTATATAAAACTTACATATGATTTATCCTGTAATTCTGCAAGCCTATTGTTTTATAGTTTATTTGTATTTTTGCTGAAAAATATATCTTGGGTATCTCTTCAATTTAATATATGTAGACCTACTTCATCTACATTACCAATTTGTGTTACATGGATTCAGTGACCATAAATTATTTCACCATTAACTTATTATTATTTCCAAGTTTAGATTATTGGATTATTTCCAAGTTTTTACCATTTCAAACTGTCCTACACCTTCTTGTAAAACATCTTTGTATATACTTTGTGCTGTTATTTCTTTCCTGTTTTTTGTTTGTTTGTTTGTGGTTTTTTTTTTTTTTTTTGGTGCTGTGGATTGAACCCAGAGGTGTTTAACCACTGAGCCACATCCCCATCCTTTTTTTTTCTGCTTGAATAAAGTGTTCTTTATTGTCTTTAACAAATGCAATAAATAATTTCTTTCCTTAACATTTGCTATGCTTACTAAATTATGATATGTAAGAAAATTCCCCAAATTTGTGAATAATATATTACCTATTTTTTTATTCAGTGTATTCCCATAAACTATTTTTTAATTTTTTTTAATTTAATTTTTTGATTCATTGAACACAAATGGAGTACAGCAATTGTTTCATTGGTTGTACACAAAGTAGAGTCACCCCATCTGTGCATTCATACATGTACACGGGGCAATGATGTCTGTCCCATCCTTTTTATTTTTGATTTTGAGACAGGGTCTCACTAAGTTGCTTAGGGCCTTGCTAAGTTACTGAGGCTAGCCTCAAACTTGTGATCCTCCTGCCTCAGCCTCCCAAGTCACTGGGGATTACAGGCATGCACCACTGCACCCAGCTCACTACTGTTATTTCTATTACTACACTAATAGCATTTGTTGTGTGGTTAATATGTGACAGGTGCTATGCAAAGGGTTTCATGTCAATTATCTCAGTTAGTATTTACAATAGGCAGGTACTGTTGTTATTGCAGTTACTATTATTATTTCCATATTATGATGAAATTACTGAGGCTTAGGTTAAACTTAGAGTCACATATCTAGTTAAAGTCAAATTGAAAACCCACAAAGTCCAACTATGCAGTCCTTTTTCTTAATTAATAAGTTATCACTTGAGTATTTTTGGAAGCACAAAATCAAAGAAGTGGAATTGGTGGGTGTGTGCATATTAAATTTTGCTAGATTCTGCCATTTTTCTCTCCAGGGGTACTAAGGCAGCTTTTACTCCGTTGCCATTGTCAACTCTCCCTTCTCTGTAAATCCTTAGTAAGTTGTACTTCATACTGTCTGTCAAATTTGTTCCTTTCTTCAGAGAAAACTGCCACAAGGATTTCATATCCATCTTTTGAGTCACCTAGTATATATTTGCATGTGTTTCTGTGTGTATATATGTGTAGTTTTAACTTTTCAAACGTAAATGCTTTAAATACTATTTTACAACTTATATTGCTCATTGTAGAAATATTTCTGTCAGTATCTATAGGTCTTTCTCATGGTTCTTAGCAACCGTTTAGTAGTTCACTGTGTAGGTATGGCATAACTTGTTTTACCATTCCAGTATTAACAGACATTTAAGTAATTTTTAATATTATAAACACTATAATAATTAACACTGTACATTCATTCAAGTATTCATTGAGCTTTTGCTGTACAAAAGACACTGGCCCAGGTGATAGGAATGCAGACATGATTGAAACATTCGAAAATTACAAACCATATAGAGCTTTAATTTAGATAAAAGGAAGAAAAACAATGAGTAAAATAATTAAAATATATGGGGTAGAAGTTATACACACACACACACACACACACACACACACACACACACACACTGGAGTTGGAACCCAAGGCCTCACATATGATGCTGAGCTTCAACCCTATCACAGCAAATGGTCATAGATGCTCTAGAAAAATAAATCGTGGTGTGCTATGAGTAGAGACTTGATAGCTTTAAATAGATGCCAGGGAAGGCATCACTCAGAAGGTGAGATTTGGGTAAAGGCTTGAAGGAGACAAGCATAGGCACCATGTCTGTAGCTGAAGAAGGAGCATTTCAGGCAGAAAGAAGATAAAGTGCTTAGGTGAGATGATATCATATCATGCCTACCATTTTTAAGAAATGGGAAAAGGCGAGTGTGGCTGGAAGAAATTAAAAGAGAGGAACCAAATGTAGAAGAAAGTTATGAAGTCAGAGAGAACATAGAGGTCCGGCTTTAGAAACTGTTGTAAGGATGTTAACAACAGTAACATGAGTATGATGGGAAGCCACTGGAAATCTTTGAAGCAGAGGAGTATGACATGATCTCACTTAGGATTCTACAGGATTTATTCTGGCCAATGTTTGCAAGAGACTAGGGTGTCAGGGGTACAATAGGGAGAAAGTGAGAAGGCTCCTGAAGTCCTCCAGCTGGGCTTGCTAGGGGTTTGAACCACGGGGAGGCAAGGGAGAGAGTGAGAAGCGGTTGGACCACAGATACATTTTGAAAGTAATGCCAACACAATTAGCGGCTAAAGTAGCTCTGAGAGCGTGTGAGGGCAAGCTGGGAACGACGAATGGCTCTGCTGTTCCTTCTCTAACTAGAAGGATGAAATTCCCATTGCTGTGGTCTGAATGTTTGTGCCACCCCCACAAATTCCCATGATGAAGCCTAATCCCCAATGCAGTAGTTTAAAGCGTTGGGGTGTTTGAGAGGTGACTAAGTAATGACAGTGGAGTCCTTTCAAGTGGAATTAGTGCCCTCCTAAAAGAGGCCTGAGGGAGCTTATTCACCTCTTCCCTTCCACCACACAAAAATGCAGCGGAAAGACTATGGAGAAGAGACTGATCCTCACCAGACACCGAATCTTCTGGTGCCTTGATCTTGGACTTCCCAGCCCCCAGAACATAATAAATACATTCCCATTGTTTATAAGCCATCCATTCTGTGGTGTTCTGTTATGGAAGCCCAAATAGACCAAGAGATCCCTCAATTAAGATGGGAAAACTATGAGGATAGCAGGTTTAGCAGAGGTTCTGGAGTTTGTTTTGAAGTATTAAATGTGAGAAGATCATTATACATGTAATTAGAGCAGTTGTCTATACAAATATGGGACTTAGGCAAAAATGCATTGGGAATTGTCCATATATATTAATTATTCAAAGTCATGAGACTGAATGACATTACCTAGCAATCAAGTGTAGATACAGAAGAGAAAGGATGGAAGTCTGAGTCCGAGAGAATTCTTGCAGCTGCTGTTTATTTTGGTGCAAGGCCAGGACAGCACAGTGTCCTAGAAACCAATTAATATGTTACTCAAAAGGCCAAGTACGATGATGAGTGATACTTGACCATTAGGTTTAGCAACATGGTGCATAGAGAGATCTTGGGAAAAGCAATTTCCTTGGAGCAGTGGAACAAAAGAATGGAATGAAAATCAGTTCAAGAGAAAGTAGGAGGAGAGGAAATAGAGATGGTAATTACAGACATCTTCAAAGAAATTTGTCATAAACAAAGACACAGAACTGGGGATGTAGCCGGAAGTAAATGTGATGTCAAAATGTTGTTGTTGTTGTTATTGTTGTTTAGTTGTAGATGGACACGATACCTTTATTTTATTTTCATGTGGTCCTGAGGATCGAACCCACAGCCTTCCACATGCTAAGCAAGCTCTCTACCACTGAGCCACAACCTCAGCCCCCAAGATGTTGTTTTTACTGTCAGAGAATAGTGCATTTGTATGTTGATGAGCGTGACCTTGTAAGAAAGGAAATTGATGCCTTAGAAAGATTGGAATGCTTGAGGGGTGAGGAGTTTAAAAGTGTGATTGTGGAGGGGTCACAATTGTTGGCATAATATATTATTGCACACATACACAAGCCTTTACGAAGATAGATTCCTAGGAATGAAACACTTAGATTAAAGGAGATGTATTAAACTGCCTAATAACTTTCCAAAAAATGTTCATCAATCTACAGTCCCACCTACAGATAGCTTAATGCTTTTCATAATACAATTGCTAATAACTATTATTATTTTTAAAAAGTTTTTGCCCATTTAATATTTCAGGTATACCTAATTTTTAACATTTTACCATATTACTAGTATTTTGAACATATTTTCACATATTTTGGGCTGTTTGTATTTTTTCTTTTGTGAGTTGCATTGGACTCCTGGTTCTTTTTCTTCCTTTGCAGTTTTAGGATAGAAATTTCTAATTCTTATATTATCAAATATGCTAAGATTCTTAAAGATAACAAAAATGCTTTCCAATGTTTAACCTTTATAATTTTAATTTTTATATTATTTAATCAATCTATATTTTTATTTAATGCATGATGATAAAGTCCTACCTTTGTTCTACCCCCACTTGGATTTGAAGTAAATTGCCCTTATGTTGTTTACCCAAGAATATTTTTCTTTCATTGAAAAACCACATATTTTATATATCGAGGTCCCACATGATCATGTGACTTTCTGCCCAACTCTTGTCTATTTCTGACTGCATGCAGGGTTGTTCTGATTACTCAGATTTATAGTGTATTTGATACCTGGTAGGGTCAGTTGTAATTTTAGTGGAAAGTTGGGAGAAGATATATCAACAGTTGACAGCCAGATGCTACTATAAATAGAATCCATTGTAGGTTTATTCTGATGTTAGTTTTTATTCCTGTCTGAATCAGTACACATTGGGGAATAGTACAGATTTGTGGTTTTATGCTGAATCAATATGCAGTATATTACTATGTGCAAATTTTTAAAAATGTACATGTGATGCAAGTGCTGAGAGACCAAGAGTAAAGGAATGATTTATTTGGTTGAATTAAGAGGGAAACCTTCCTAGGAGAAGTGAAATTCATTAGTGCATAGGGAACTAAGTCTTTAGTAGGTGCACCGAGAATTCATTCCTGGGATGGGAATGTGGCTCAGCAGTAGAGTGCTTGCCTAGCATGCATCCCTGGGTTCCATCCCTAGAGCCCTAAAATACATACATACATGCATACATATTTTTTCATTCCTTTTTATTACTGAATAGCTGTGTTTGTCAGCTTTTGGTTGTTGGTACAAAATACGTGAGAAAATCAACGTGGAGGCAAAAAGATTCATTTTGGCTCATAGCTTCAGAGGTTCCAGTCCATGGTCAGCTGGCTCCATTGTTTCTGGGCCTTTGGTGAAGCAGTGTGTCATGGCAGAAGTGTGTGGCAGAACAAAGCTGCTCACCTCATAGCAGCTAGGAAGCAGAGAGAGGGAAAGGGGCTAGGGAGAAGAAATAATTCTCAAGGACCCACTCCCTCCAACTAGGTTCCACATTCTATAGTTTCCGCCACCTTCTAATAGTCCGTTCAGCTATGAATCCCTCAATGGATTAATCCATCAATGAGGTCAGAACCCTTATGATCCAATCACTTCGCCAAATCCGCATTTCTGAACATTGCTGCATGGGGGACCAAGCACATGAGTCTTTGGGGGACACTTCATATCCAAACAATGGCAGCAGTATTAAGATCCATACATCTCATTTTTGGTCTGTTTATGATTTTTTGGCTACTATTAATAATGCTGCTATGAAACTTCATATACAAGTTTTGTATGGACATGAATTTTCTTTCCTCTTGAGTAAACATCTAGGAATTAAATGACTAGATCATATGGTAGGTGAACATTTAGCTTTTAAATCAAAACTCTTGATTATTCTCCAAGATGGTTATATTATTTTACATTATATCCAGCAGTGTATGAAGATTTCAGTGTTCTGCATCCTCATTAACACGGTATGCTCAGTCTTTTCAGCTTTAGATATTCTAATAGATTTGTTGTAGTATCTCATTGTAGTTTCAATTTGCATTTCCCTAGTAACAAATTAGGTTAAACATCTATTCATGTGATTACTTGTTATTGTGTATATCTTTTTTGGTAATATATCTTTTTAAGTCATTTTCTTATTTTTCATTGGGCTGTTTTATTACTTAGTATTGAGTTTTAAGAATTCTTTGTTTTTATTATTATTCCTTTATCAGATATGTGTCTTACAAATATTTTAGCCCAGATTGTGGCTTGTCATTTAATTCTCCCTCCTTTTTCTTTTGCTTTTTTTCTTTAAATTTAAAAAAATTAACACATTAAAAATCATACATATTTGTGGGGTACAATTTGA
Source organism: Glaucomys volans (assembly GCA_020662805.1). NCBI lineage: Eukaryota > Metazoa > Chordata > Mammalia > Rodentia > Sciuridae > Glaucomys > Glaucomys volans. The sequence goes on along the minus strand of JAJEJO010000169.1, from coordinate 846,532 downwards.
TATATAAATATATACAATGTGTAATGTCTAAAGTAGGGAAAGCATATCTGTCTCCTCAAACATTCACCACTACTTTATAGTGAAAACTTCCAAAATATTTTCTTCTAGCTCTTTGAATTATGCAGTAAATTGTTGTAATCTATAGGCATCTTACTGTGCAATACCACCCCAGAACTTATTGTTCTGGTCTAACTATAACTTAGTACTTTGATCAACTTTTTCCCATCCTTCCCTTATCCCTACTCCCCCCAGCTTCTGGCAATTGTTATTCTACTCTCAACTTCTATGAGATCCACCTTTTTAAGATTCCACATATAACTTAAAACCAGCATACTGTGTGATGCTACCACATCAATGTTTATAGTAGCTCAATTCACAATAGCTAAGCTATGGAACCAATGTAAGTGCCCTTCAACAGATGAATGTATAAAGAGAATGAGGTATATATACACAATGGAATATTACTCAACAATAGAGAAAAATGAAATTATGGCATTTTCTAGTAAATGGATGGAACTAGAGAAAAATCATGCTAAGCGAAATAAGCCAATCTCCAAGAACCAAAGGCCGAATATTCTCTCTGATATGTGGATGCTAACACACAATAAGGGAGTGGTGGAAGGAAGAGTAGAAGTACTTTGGATCAGACAAAGGGGAATGAAGAGAAGGGAGGGGAATGGGAATGGGAAAGACAGTGGAATGGATGGAGCATTACTTTCCTATGTTCATATATGAATACACAACCAGTGAAACTCCACATCATGTCCAACCACAAGAATGGGAAGTTATACTCCATGTATGTATGATATGTCAAAATACATTCTACTGTCATGTATACATAAAAAGAACAAACAAATTCAAAAAGTTAAAAAAAGATTTCACTTATTTTATTTCATGTAGCATAATAATCTCCAGTTCTATCTATGTTGTCACAAATGACAGGATTTCATACTTTTTATAGTTGAATAATATTTTCTTGTATGTGTTTATCACATTTTCTTTATCTATTCATCAGTTGATAGACACTTAGATTAATTCCATTTCTTGGTTATTATGAATAGTCCTGCAGTGAACACAGGAATTCAGATGTCTCTCTCACATACTGACTTAATTTCCTTTGAAAAAATACCCAGTAGTGGGATTGCTGGATCATATGACAGTTGTATTTTTAATTTTTTTGAGAAACATTTGTACTGTTTTCCATAATGACTATACTAATTTACATTCCTTCCAACAGTTTGTTGATAGGAGTTCCCATTTCTTTATAGCTTCTCTAGTACTTGTTATTTTTCATCTTTTTTATAATACTTTTAAAATTATTTCCCTCCTCCTAGTCCTCCTCCTTCTACTCCTACTTCTGTGTTACTGGGGATTGAACCTAGGCACACTTTACCACGGAGCTATATCCTCTGCCCTTTTTATCTTTTATTTTGGGACAAGGTCTCACTTAATTTTCTTAGGCCTTGCTAATTTACTGAGGCTGGTTTTGAACTTACGATCCATGTGTCTCAGCCTCCCTAGTCTCTGAGATTATAGGTGTATACCACCATCCCTGGCTAAATTATTTTTTGAGTAGGTTTTAAAGTACAGATTAAATAGATGAATAGATTATAAGATTTAATAGATTATAGCACTATTCAGATTATTCATTTTATTTGAGTTTATGATTATTTGTGGAGTTTTTGTTTCTTAATGCTGGGACCTGACCCAGGGTGTAGCACATGCTAGGCACATGCTCTACCACTGAGCTATACTTCCCAGTGCTCTAATCTGTGGTTTTAAGGAATTAGTCCATTTGGCCTAAGTTGTCAGATTCCTGAGTGTAAGTCATTTGCCTTTGCTTATTATCCTTAGTATCCTTGGTGTCAGATCTGTAGTGATCTGTTTTATTACTTATATGGGTGATTTGTATTTTCTCTTCTTTAGTCTTTGTCAGTCTCAGAGGTTTATCAATTCTAATGATTTTTTTTAAAAAACTAGTTTGTTTTTCATTAATTGTATTGCATTAATTTCATTGATTTTTGTGCTTTTTCATTTCATTATTTTGACTTGTTCTGTGTTTATTTTGCTCTTCTTTTTTCTTGTTTCATAAAATAAGTACCCAGATTATTGATTTGAGGCATTTACTTATTTCTATCATAAGCATTTGGTTCTGCAAATGGCTCTCTTAGTACTGCTTCAGTTGTATCCTATGATTTTTGATATGTTATGTTTTCAATTTCATTTACTTTGAAAAGCTACTGTTAACAACAATACCAAAACCAGACAAAAATATACAAAAATAAAACAAAATGAAGCTATAGATTAATATATCAAATAATCTTCAAAGCAGAAATTCTACACAATACATTAGCACATTGTGTAAAAATAATTATACACCATGACCAAGGAGGATTTACTCCAGGTATAAAAGTCAATCAAGGTAAACAATTCAATCAGTAGATTAAAGAAAAAATGTATCATTTAAGAACTCACAAAAAAACTAGACAGGTGAGCAACAAATATATGAAAAAGTGTTTGTCATCTCTAGTAATTAGAGAAATGCAAATTAAAACCATGCTAAGATTTCATCTCACCCCAATTAGAATGTCTTTTATCAGGAACACAAGCAATAATAAGTGTTGGCATGGATTTGGGGAAAAAGGCACATTCATACAGTGCTGGTGGTGTTGCATATTGGTATAGCCACTCTGGAAAGCAGTATGGAGATTCCTCATAAAACTTGGAATGGACCCACCATTTGACCCAGCTGTCCCACTCCTCAGTTTATACCTAAAGAGCTTAAAATCAGCAAAGTACAGTGATGCAGCCACATCAATGATCATAGATGCTCAATTCACAATAACTTGATTGTGGAACCAACCTAGATGCCCTTCAATTGATGAATAGATAAAGAAACTGTGGTATATAACCACAATGGAATATTACTCAGCCATAAAGAAGAATAAAAGTATGGCATTTGCTGGTAAATGGGTGGAGTTGGAGAATATCATGCTAAGTGAAATAAGTCAAGCCCCCAAAAACAAAGGCCGAATGTTTTCTCTGAAAAGTAGATGATGATACATAATGGGGAGAATGGGGGGGACAAGAGAAGAATGGAGGAACTTTGGATGGTGTTTAGGAAAATGGGTGGGAGGGGATGGGGGAAGGAAAGATAGTAGACTGAGACAGTGTTACCTTATGTATATGTAAGATTACATGAATGGTGTGAATCTACATTGTGTACAAGCATTAAAATGTAGTTTTAATTACATTAAAATTACATTAAAATGTAATTACATTAAAATGTAATTACAAATGTAATTTTTGTACCCCATTTGTGTACAAAAAATAAATAAAAATAAAGGGTAAAAAAAAAACTAGTCTACTATAATTACCCCTGAATTTGTCCATTCTGATGTTCTTTCCTCTCTGATGTTCCAAGCCTTGTTCCATCATAATTTCTTCCTGTTTACATATCTTCCTAAAACTATCCCTTAATGTTAATTTTTTGGGAGGCAGAAATAGATTCTTAGTTTTGCTTTGTCTGAGCATGTCTTTATTTCACCTTTATTCTTAAAACATGCCTTCATGCAATATTGAATTTGTGGTTGACTCAGCTCTACTGGCACTGTTGCATGGAGTAGAGGCACATATCACTGCCAAACCCCAGTGATGCTACCTTGCGGGGGCGGTGTGACCATTGTCTGCTTATGCTGGGTAGAGGATGAAAGAACAACTTTCTGCTCAGGCCCCACGGAAACCAGGGGCAGGGTGCAGTTTTCCCCTATGAAGATTAATGGGATTGTTAGAGCGTATGTTCAGATTAGAATTAGCTTCATAAGAAAGTGCCGAAGTGTTTTGTAAAGTAATTGTGCCCTTATGCATTTCTACCTGCAAAGCATGAATGTTTCATTCAGTTGCTCACATCTCCATCAAGATTTGTAATATCATTTGGATTACAAACATAATTTGTACCGTTACTTTTAAATAGTATAATGGATCTGTAAATAACATTTTAAAAACTTGATCTTCTCAGTGGCTTCTCATCGTTTAGTATGCTTTCAGAGAAAAACAATTGAGAAGAAACAAAAATAGATTGTGTAGACAGCCTAGACCTTCTCTTATCACCTCTGCCCACTTTCTTAAACACACCTAGGCCCAGAGAAAGGACTCAAGGACATACTTTGCTAAGATTACTCAGTAAATTCATTTGTGAACTAGGAGTAGCCACATATTCCTAATGCCTCATAACTCTGGGTGTCATTTCCTCTTTTAGTACATCTCTTTCTATGGATTGCACTCTCTTCTTTCTTTGTGTATAGTATTGTTTATGTCTATATTTCTGTCTCCAGGTGACAAGCTTTCTTTTTTACTGTAGTATCAAAATATTTAATTTGATAAAATTAAACTTTTCTTCCTCCTCTTCTTCTTCTTCTTCTTCTTCTTCTTCTTATTATTATTATTATTATTATTATTATTATTATTTTGGTACTGGGAATTGAACCCAGGGACTCTCAAACACTGACCCACATTCCCAGCCCTTTTTTTATATTTTATTTGGAGACAGAGTCTCACTGAGTTGATTAGGGCCTCGCTAAGTTGCTGAGGCTGGCTTTGAACTTGAGATCCTCCTGAGCCTCCTGAGCCACTGGGATTGCAAGCAGGCAGCACCTGGCAAACTTCACATATTTTAAAACAACACCTAATATGGTGTTTAACTATACAGATGGAAATAATATTGTTGACTTGTTCAGATTTTAAGATCCTGGGGAACTACATTTGAGTATGATATGAAGAGGAAATCCAATTCTAATTCATAAAATCAGATGCTACTCTCTTATAATTTACTACACAGGGGTAAATTCTTATATCCCAAGTCATATCTATTTGGCTCAATATTTAGTGAGGGCATGCCTGAAAGCCCACTTAGGAGTAAGTTTAGGGAAAAATGGAAGATGTGTCTGTTCACATCTATAAAGAAAATAAATGATGCCTTACAAATAAATTCTTTAGGCTGTTTGTGGATCAAATTTGGTAACCATTTCTCTCATGAAATTAACAGAATCTGGAGACATGAAATGTTGAAATTTGGGCTTTTCTTTGTTGTTCAGAGATTGAACCCAGGGGCAATTTACCACGAGTCACATCACCAGCCCTTCTTATTGATTTATTTTTGAGACAGGGTCTCACTAAGTTTTTTAAGGCCTCACTAAGTTGCTGAGTCTGACTTTGAACTTGCAATCCTCCTGCCTCAGCATTCTGAGCTGTTGGGATTACAAAGGTGTGCCAGGGTGCCCAGCTGGGCTTCGTATTAAACCATAATGCTAAGGGTTTATATTCTACTTCTTTCTGGATTATAGTTCCCAGAAATATTCCGCTAGAAAACCAATGGGTTTCCCTTCTAGGAGAGTATATGAGTGAGAAATATTCTAGGAACTTTAGGGAATTTGTGGATAGAACTCAAATTTTCCCATGTTGCCCATGGTAGAAGATTCAGATCTTAAGGTACCACTATTTGAGTCACCTTGAGCAAAACTTTAACTTTCAGAGATGCAGGAAAGAGCTAAGTGCTCATTTTTTCATTTGTGTAATGGGATAAGACTTGCCTTGCCTTCTTCATGGGGTTGCTGTTGGGAGCAGAACCATGTAACTAAAGTTAAATGTGTGTGCATATGTGTGTGTGTGTGTGTGTGTGTGTGTGTGTGTGTTTCAAATGTTCTCCACATGCTATGGTTTGAATGTGGTTTGTGCCCTAAAGATGCATGTGTTGAAAGTGTGATCTCCAGTGTGGTGATGTTGAGAGGTGGTGGGACCTTCAAGAGGTAGGGCCTAGTGGGAGGTCCTTAGATCAATGGGGACCCTGCCCTTGAAAGGGATTAAGGTAGTTGTCTTGGGACCCTGATTAGTTCCTGCCAAAGGGTTGCTATAAAAGAACAAACCTGGCCATTCCCAGACCTCTTCGTCTTTTTATCTTTCTCTAGCACACACTCCCTCTGTTATGATGTCATCCACCATGAGACCATCAGAGCTGAGATAATGCCAGTGCCATGACCTTGAACCTCCAAAATGATGAGTTAATTTAATATCTTGTCTTTATAACATACTCAGCCTCAGGTATTTCTTTATGGTAATAAAAAATGAACTAATGAAACCCATGCAGTATGCTTACTCTCATTTCTGTATCTATGGTGTAATCTCTATACCCAGATTGGCTCTCTGGACTTTCTAATATGTGAACTTTATGTCACAGAAGGTACCAATTTAGTGTGACAGGCAAGGGTGGTTAATATATCCCTGTGAAAGGAGATCGGTCAGTTTGAGGCCCCCTTTGTGAATAGAGACTGGCACTTTTTTGCTACTCTAGTTGGTGCTTCAGATGTCCATAAATGCACCAGAATTTCTTCCGAGAGCAGTCAAATGCTTTCTTCTTTATTCTTTGAGTATATAATTGTGCCATTCATCTTTTACAGGCTTTGTGGACATGGATTGTGCATGTTGCAAAGAGGTCTGTCCTTCCTAGCCTGCCTTCTGGCTTTTTCTGAATGCATGCAACACTTCTGGAGAGTTTCTTTTGGTCTGCCTTCTAGTTGACTGACTTGAGTTTAAGGATGTAGTGCTTATGACTCTTCTGTTGCATATTTTTATTCCCAAGTTTGGAGCTATTATTTGTGGATTTAAGTCTGAAGTCTGATACTTGCCTTGGTAGAGGAGAAATGGTTCTGAAGACTGGTTGGTTTGGGGAATTGATGGAGAGTATTTCTGCAGCAAACCTTTGGCATATGACAAGTTTTATGGAGATACACCATTTGCTGAAATGCATTCAGACCTGGGGCTCAGGAATTTCCCAGCCCTGACTTTCTCTGCCCATGTTTTTACTGCTGGAGAAGCTACACCTAAGATATAATATTGTGCTGTACTTTAATACCATTGAAGGATCCCAGAGAAAATATCCAGGGCTCAGAAACATGGTTGGGAGACAAATACCTCCAGCCTTGCCCAAGTGTAGGGTCAAGAAGACTTTTGTGCACAGGGCATGATTTCAGGAACATCTGGCAATATCATCAGTCAGTGTCTCTCCTTCTCTAAGGAGTAACTTTTTTCAACATTGAGGAGCCTAAGGGAGAGCTTCCTTACATGAAAGACCCTTCTCCAGCTTCTTATCTTTATGAGAAGTATTGAACTCCAGTTTTGAATGGGAGTATAGGGGATAGAGAACACTTTTCCTTCAAACCCATCATATTCCAATCTGTTCCTCTTATCAACTTGTCGTGTGTCTTATGGGGTCACCACAATTCTCCCCTGAATCGTTAATGACTATGAACTTTGAAAGGTGTTTCATTTACATGATCTCATCTTATTCCTACCCCAGAATTGATAGAGTTATTCCAATTTTATGTATGAGGAGACAGTTTGCTGACATATTAAGAGTTGCTCAAGATCACACAAGTAGAGAGTCAGAGAAGAAAGAAAACTTACATCTGTCCCCTCTAAGGTCAAAGATTCATGCACTTTGGCATAACACCCCTTCATCACTATGTCTAATAGTTTGTATATTCCATTGTTTATTTTTTCGCTGTAACTCTTAGATTTGTTTCTTTCTATCCATTCCCCATGGCCATTCCATTTCCCATGTCCTTATCACCTTAGCTGGATAGGCTTAGTGGTATCTTAGGGAGGTCTTTGACAACCGAATTGCTGCTATCCACTCTTAACTCTGACTTTTAGCTATACCTCAAATGTATCATATCACCCATTTAGAAGCATACAAATCCCAAAGTTTGGTTGCCCTCCCTCCCAGTAATGCTGACACTGAAAAAAAATGTATTTCCCCAAGTGTCTGTATAGAGATTCTGTGGTTTTAGAAGTGAATGAGTAAATTTTGACCACAAAGGTGTAGCAGGGACTGTTTTGAGTAGAGGCATTTGAAACCCTTGGCCCCCAGTAGCAGGTCGGCCAGTTAACTGTTTTCTGTCTCTCTCCTTATGCATTTCAGTTTTGAATTTTCTTAGTACCACCTAACTCACTTCCTTTTAAAAGCTATTTTGTAATAATCTATCATTTATATGTAAACTTATGACCTTTACTTGTTTGCCATAAAAGAATATTCATTGGTATGTATCAGCTGAAATACGGATTTTGTCATTCTACTAAGAGGTAAAGAGTTACTAATATGGTCTCTTAGCCCTAAAAGACTTTAATACTACTTTGCTTATCTTCAATCAACTTGGTTATAGAACTATAATTATATAAAAAAATGTAACTATCATTATGTCAACCACATTTAACCTTCTTGATATCCCATGATTCTTTGCACTAAGGGCACAAGGCCAGGTCTTTGCTGACTGCTTGATAACTGAATGAGTGATTATTCTCCTTGTTAATGGACAATGATATAGAAAACTCTTCCATATGTACAGAATATTAATGAGAAGCTGCACAAGCTGAGATAAGACTATAAGATGCTGCAAGCAATCACTTATAAGAACATTATAAAAAATATTACTCGTCAAGTACGTAGCCAGACGGGGGGTCTGTGTGTGACGAATGAGGAGGAAAAAGCAAGACACACTCTAACCGACATGAATGACTAAGTAATTCACAAACAAAAATATTTCTTCCATGGTTTCTAATGTTGAGTTTTCCATTTACTTTTGAAAAAACAAACTTTGTGAGGTGGCATTGCAGCTTTTGAAATAGGAAGGGGAAACCCTGCCCCCTTCTCTGCCCCTCTAATGCTTTGTATGCCGGGTACAGTGTATCAGGCATTTGTCCTTCATGAGAAATGACACAGAAATGACTGTTAAAGAAATTCCAGCCAACTCCAAGAAACTGGCTTAGTTATATATCAGAACATATGCCAGTTTCCCCAATTTTATTTGTATTTTGGGTATTGTCTCCAAACAGGAAATTTAAAAAACCATTCTTCTAGTCTGCATTTGGGGGTGACATACTACCAAGTTCGTTGAATAGTGCCTCATTTTCAAGACTGACTCACGTGGGCTCTGTAAATTGGGCCTTTGATTCAGTTTTCTTATTAGACTCATGGAATGTCACAGTCACAAGGGGCTGAGAGGTCATTTATTCCATTTTTCTCAATTTGGTAATCTTAGAGACTACTTTTAAAGGCAGAAAAAATTTTACTGATTCCCAGTGTCAACTTAAATTCTATTTAGAATGCTATTAAGTAATAATATGATGAGTAAAATAATACAAACAAATACAATAATAAAAGTGTAATATAAAGCATAATGTATAGATATATTTTAAGCAGTACATATAAAACTAGGTATAAAATCTCTTTCTACTTAGAATATGTGTGGTAATTCCCTTCTCCATCTTATTCTTCTAGTCAAAGAAGGACACCTGCATTGTATACAGGGCTTTTGTTTGGCAGGAACACATCTTTCATCTTAACTCATCCATCTTTGAAGGTTTTTGTCTAGCTTTCAGCAATGACAGCACTAGTTGGTGCCCATCCAACTGTTAATATGAACATGTAAGTGGGTAGAAAAATAGCGTGGCAGTATTTGATTATAAGAATATACCTTTTGAAAATGTTAAATTGCCATAGAAAGAAAAACACAAAATTATAATATTTTAATAGCAGTGGACAAAACATCTTCCCTACTACATCTAGTTCTCTCATTTTGCAAAAAGAAAACTGTTAATTAAGGTCATTAAAAAAAATCCAGTAGTAGAACCAGAACCAGAATTCAGATCTCACGCCAGTTTCCTGAACCTTTACTACCATAAATAAAAAGCATACAGGTTTTATTTGTGTGATTTAAATTTATCTAAAACTAACATCAGAATAGTTCCATTTTGTGTTCTCAACCATAGCACTTAGAGTTTTGTATCACTGGGGACCTGGGAAGCTTTGTCAGTCCACCGTTTGCTATTTTGTTACTTGAAATCCCATTTGTTGTAATATTAGTATGATGTCTTATTTTTATGTTGCTGCCTTCAGCATTCACAGTATGAGGAGCAGGAGTTAATGTCAAAAATTTCTAGACAAAAGTAGGTAGGAGAAAAGATCCAGATTCCTGGATGCAGTGCTACATTATTAGGTGGGTTGATAACTTCATTGGTTTCCAATTTTATTTGATATCCCTTCTATTTTATTTTTTATTTCTGAATCGAATTTAAAGTTTGGAGCAAGGCGCCGTGTTGTGCATGTAGAAAGTCAGGTTACAAGGATGATTTTTTGTTGGTGTTGCCATCAAAGGAATGTTGCAGTGATATTTATGTGACACCAGGGTGGATGGACAGTATTTGGAAGGTCAATAGATGAAAAAGAGGATTGTTTCTGATTGGGAGGAAGCTAACTGGTTGAGGCCAGCATGATCATGGGACACTAAAGAGCAAAGGGGTAGTGGGGACTAGGGAGAAGTGCAGGAAGACTTTCTAAGAAGGGCCAAGTATGGAGGACCTTAAGTGGAGGCTTGGGGGAGTTTTAGCCTCATAAGTAGAAAAACTGATCCCTGAGGGCCTTGTGCTTCCTGTGTATAGATGTTCCCAACTGAACATGAAACAATGAGTCTAGGTTCAGTGCATGTCAGCTCATTTGGTTTTGTCCATCATTTGGGAATGATGTGCTGTTTCTCTCCTCTCAAACCCCATTAGCACGTTGTCCCCTTTTTGAGTAACCTGAAGAAGCCACTTGGGCTTCAGTTTGCTCGTCTTTAAGATGAGGACATGAACCTAGATTGGATGGCCATGATTCATTCTCAGTGTCTTTCTGTCTCTTTCTCTTCCCTCTTCCCATGGATGGCATGGCCTCATCAGTGAAGTGTCTCACTACTGCAATGAGTTTTTGTCTGCCTGTGTAGAAGTGGGAGGATGTGTGTAGTTTGGGATAATAAAACCTGCAGGTGATTCTCCCACCAACTTTAAATCCATTAGTCTCAATAACTTCTAAAAGGTTTTCCTAGCCAGACATTCCGATTTATAGTCCCAGCTCATGAAAACAAATGAACAAACAAATCTGGTGACTTTGGAAAATGAACAGGAAAAAATAATTGTCATATTAGCAGCTGTGATCATTTTGGCTGCAAGTAACAGATCACCCAGGTAAAAGTGACTGAAATAGCAAGGGTGTTTTATTATTTCACATCCAGAGGCAGGATGGCTCAAGGCTCGCTCAGTTCAGTGGCTCAGTAGTGCCACCACAGCTGCGGTTTTACCCCCATCTTTGTCTTCTATTATCCTCAGAATGTTGACAGTGTCTCCCCTCGTGGTTGCGAGATGGTTGCGGCAGCTCCAGACATCAGATGCAGAAAAGACCATGTCAATTTAAAAGGAAGAGAGAACATTTCTTCCTTTTTTTTTCTTTATTTCATTATGGAGGAAAGCCTTCCCCAGCCAACTTCCCTCAGTTTCCATTGGTCAGATAAGCAATAGTCACAGAGTCCCTTCTTAGCTGCAAGAGGGGATTAAAATGTGAGTGTCTGGCATATCCAGCTTCTAGAGTAGGAGGTAGTTCTGCCTGAATAGGAGAAAGGGGGAGGGGAATGGATGTTGGGAAAGCAACTAATAGCGCCTGCCACATATGTCCCTTTTCCAATGCTCATCTTAAGACCCCCCTTCCTTTATGTAGATGCTAGCTAATTAAAGCTAAGTATTTAGCATAAATCAGGGCTTTTGTGAATTATCTGAATAATTAGAGTCATTGTAAGCATAGGACCCTTATTTTATTTCATCTAAAAGTTTAATGATAAATGGGCTACCATTGCCCAAAATGAGCTGCTCTGGTGCCGAAACCGGATGTAATTTTTTACTGAATTGGGCTTTAGGAAAATAACTTAAAATGTACCAGGACTGTGATAAAGAGCAGCTTAAATTCTCAATTTTTTTTGACTTTATAAATCTCCATCAGCTACCCAAAATAAGACCAGATTAAAGGGGTATGTGAATATTTAATGCAAAATTAGGAATATGTTGCTACAAATCAGGAAAGAGTTTAGAGCTATGACCATGAATAAATTGTGAAATATCAGCTTACTTCTCTGCTACAACACTGACCTAAAGAAGCTTTTCTGTTTCCCCAGCAACCTCGCAAGGCATTAGCTTGCTTCTCTCCGAGTAAATTAAATGTGATTTTCAAGTACTACACTTCATTATTTCAGAAATCACAATACCTTGCACAAATAAGAACATTTCATAAATCATATTGGAGTTTATTTTTAAGCCAGAGTGAAGAAAGTATTTATTTGGAAAAAATGTTTTTGTAATCTACTAAATTTCCAAGGACTTATAAATTATCTCTATGATGAGGTGGTAAATGGGACATAGTATGCTTAATTTACTTAAAATGCATTAGTGATTGCCCAATCATATTTTTAACAAAGAGAAAAAGTACCAGGGACGTGAGAAAGATAAAAAGTCACCTCTCAAATGAACTTCCTAACTTTATGATTAAAAGCTCCAGAAGATAAATGATATTAATGCCAGCTATCCTTTTCTAAATTGTTCTTTTATTCATGCATCAGATCACTTGTGAACAATGTTTCCCCAAATGTGGGGCAGATTCTATGTGTTTATCGTGCACATACGTGCTTACCCAAATACACACATCTCATGCTGTGTTGAACCCCAAATTGGTCTTTTTCAAATTGGGGAAAATTGGCTATTTTTAACATCCAACCTGTCTCTATGTCATTTTTGGTGTTTAAAAAAGATATTAAAATTGATATTGATGCCATTTTATTTTTCAGATTGTACAGTAGCCAGTAGTTTTGGATTTAACCTGAGTTGGTCATTTTATTTAGCCCACCCATTCTGCTTCGGATAGGAGCTATCCAGGTAAGAAGCTGACTCCTTTACCATACTGTGAAGAACTTGGCAGCCGAGAGGATGTCTGGTTTACCTGTGTTTCATCACGGAGGCTGGTGAGAAGCCCTGGGTCTGGTTCTTCAATCAAGCTGGTTCATATAAGGACAAAGGCAGCGCTGTCCTATCTCCAGAGCAGCAATCTCTGGGTAGAGGACTTCCATTCCTTTTTTGTTTGTTTGTTTGGTACCAGGGATTGAATCCAGAGGCACTTAACCCCTGAGTCACATCCCCAGTCCATTTTTTTTTTTTTTTAGATAGAATCTCTGTAAGTTGCTGCGGCTTGGCCTCAAACTTGTGATTCTCCTACCTCAGCCTCCAGAGTCACCATCATGCTGGGCTCTAGAGGACTTCACTCCTAAGAGTGTCTATATAAAATGATCCAACCTAGAAATAGAAAGGAAATATTAAAATTCATGTTTATTTTGATCTTAACAAGAAATAAATTAATCTTTAGTGAAAGTACTATGTGATTTGCTGGCAGTCCAAGCATAAAATTTAATGTGTATAATTAAATATGCACATATTAGGAGTGCATGCTCAGATCTTATTACTGCTAGGGTTAGAGATTACAGAGGTTTGGAGAGTAGTGTTTTAGCTGAAAAATGTCCAGGTTGGTTGATTTTTCTGGTGCAAGAGGCACTCTGCCCTCTCTGAACTGCTGACCAATGCCCCAAATTCTACTATTTGGCCTTGTTTATTTAATCAAGAATAAATTTGAAAGCCAGTTAGATCTGAATTTAAATTCTAGTGCTCCCACTAGGTGTCAGCCGTTGAATGAAACAATTCATTTCTTGCTTTTCTGATCTTTAAAATAGGGACAAAATGTCTAATTTGTACAGCATTGTGACCTTTACTGCAGATGTCAAGTGTCTGGTAGATGGTTGAAATTCAGCAAATATCAGTTTCAAATGATGTTAACATTTTAAACCTATAAGCTATTATCAATAATCATCACTTCTGCATGAATGTGTATTCTTACCGTGGCAAAATGCCCATAATCAAATTCACTGTTGTCATCATTTTAAAGCGAACACTTTAAAGTGGCATTTAGTGCATTCACAAGGTTATACAGGAATTGGCACTATCTAGTCCCAGACCTCACGTGAAAAATCCATGCTAGTTTAATGGGTCCCCCAATCCCTTTTTCTCCCACCCATTGGCAACCACTAATTTGCTTTATGTCTATGTATTCGTCTATTCTGAATACTCCATATAGAAGGAATCTTATAATATGTGGTCTTTTAAGTTTTGTTTCTTTCATTTAGCATAATGTTTCCAAAGTTCATTTGTGCTGTGAAATGGAGATGTATTTCATTCCTTTTAATGGCCAAATAATATTCCATTGCATTAATATGCCACATTTTGCTTTTAATAAATACTTGGATTGTTCCCACTTTTGAGCTATTGTGAATAGTAGTGCTGTGAGCATTCATGGGAGCCTATGTTTTCAATTCTCTCATATGTAAGAATGGAATCCTTGGGCTATGATGGTAATTCCATGTTAGCCTTGAAAAGTATCCAAAATTTTTTTCTGAGAGAAGCCTGTGAAAGGAAGTTGAGAGCTTACAGTGCAAGACTGACAGGAAAAATGAGGCCTCAAACACATACTTTGTTTACTCTGTATGTCCAATGAGATCGTGTCTGCACGCCACCAATTAATCCAGACACCTCCTGTGAAGCAGATAAGTATGTTGTCTTTAGTCTCCTTAGCTCTCCACTGCTCCCTAATGGCTTGAGTCAGTATACAGGACACCAAAGCATTATATTGGCTTCTATGATGACAAACCCCCATCTATTTCTCCAGCTTGTACTGCTCTGAGATCCCTGAAAGAGAGTTTCCTGCCCTGCCATCATGCTTAGGGGGCCTCCACTCTGACCCTCTGTCCTATGCCTGTGCCCCTTACAGGGCAAGCGGAGTCTGAGGGACCAAGGAGATGAGCACCTGCACAGTGCATGCCTACTCTATCTGTTCCAAGTACCTAGAACACAGGACTTCCCCTCTAATCAGTTTCAAGCCTGTGTCGAGGCCTTCATGAGCCTCATCCCTGTATGTTTCCTTCCAAGGATCACATTGGAAAGAAATGTATCACATTGATATGTGAACCCCTAAACGTAAGGAGTAGACAAGGATCTGCGTGGATGGAGCATGAACATGCAGGCTGGAGTCCCTGTGTGTGAGCACATGGGAATCCTCATGGAAATATGAAGCTTGAAAGGGAGTGGGGAGAGAAGAGGGGTGGTTTGCGGAGAGGGACTGGTACTCCCCTGTTATGGTTTGGATATGAGATGTACCCCAAAGCTCACATGTGAGACAATGCAGGAAGGTTTTCAGAGGAGAAATGACTGGGTTGTGAGAGTCTTAACCCAATCAGTGAATTAATCCCTGATGGGATTAATTGAAGTGGTGGGGTGTGACTGGAGGAGGTGGGTCATTGGGGGTGTGCCTTTGGGATATATATTTTGTATCTGGTGAGTGAAGTCTCTCTGCTTCCTGATCACCATGTGAGCCACTTCCCTCCACCACACTCTTCCACCATGATGTTCTTTCTCACCTTGAGCCCTGAGGAATGGCGCCAGCCTTCTATGGACTGAGACCTCTAAAACTGTGAGCCCTCAAATAAACTTTTCCTCCTTTAAAATTGTTCTGGTCAGATCTTTTAGTCACAGAAGCCAGAAAAACTGACTGAAACATCCCTTCAATGCCATGTTCTGAGCCAGCACTCCTAGGAATTTGAGAAGTGTGTTGGAACTGACCCTCAGCAGTGCTGTAGGTGGTGGTGTTTCATTTGAGCGGAGTGCTGCGAGTAGTGTGCCCAGGGACTATTGTCAAGGAGTACAAGGGTTTATCTTATAAGAGTAGTCTTAGGAAATTCTTTTGATCCAGGAGAGGGTTACTGATCTTCACAGTGCTACTAGAAGAAGGAGCATTACCACGTTGTGGGGATAGGATGGGGGAGATGTGTGGCACAGCCAGGAAGAGATTCATGTCTCTGTCCTCCCATTCAGTGAGTTACCCATTTGATATCATGTTCCATTCTTCTGCCCAAGAAGGTAAGGCATGAATCAGAAGCCCCTTGAATTGCAGCTCCAGGCTATTTTTCACAGATGGATAAGTTGGTCATTGCTTTCCAAAAACAAATGCATTTTTTTATATTGGAATAGAACTGAAAGTCCTGCTCTAGGTATTATAAAGGTAGAATTCTACCTTTAGTAACTTTGAGCTGATATTTGGCATTTGACTGAAGCTGTGGGACAGAAGAGGACTCAGTTCGTTCTTCAGTATTCTGAAGACTTTGTTCTGTTATCTGTAGGCCCACTTAGAGTTACTGAAGTCATAAATAACTTTTTTTTTAGAAGAAAACATGGATAAATTTTTCTTTAATGTTACTATAAGAAAATGCTTTGTAACTGTGACTCAGTATCCAGACACAAGAGAATAAATGAAAACTGATAAATTATATTACATAAAGATAAAAATATTCACATGGCAAAAACATGATTAAAATCTCAGAAGTCAATCCTCAAACTGGAAGAAAATATTTATGACACATATCAAGGGGTTATATCCTTAATACATTAAAGTCTCTTTTTTTATTTACTTATTGATTCATTGAACACAAATGGAGTACAGCTATTGTTTCACTGGCTGTACACAAAGTAGAGTCACACCATCTGTGCGTTCATACATGTACACAGGGCAATGGTGTCTGTCACACATTCTGTTATTATTTTTACCCCCCACCCCGCCCCCACCCCTCCCTTCCCTCTATGCTATCTATCCTTCCTCCATTCTTGCCACCCTTCCCCCCCACATTATGCATCATCATTCATTTATCAGAGAGACCATTCGGCCTTTGGATTTTTGGGATTGGCTGATCTCACTTAGCATAACAGTCTCCAACATCATCCATTTACCTACAATTGCCATAATTTCATTCTTCTTTATGGCTGAGTAATATTCCATTGTGTATATATACCACAGTTTCTTTATCCATTCATCTACTGAAGGGCACCTAGGTTGATTCCATAATCTAGCTATTGTGAATTGAGCAGCTATGAACACTGATGTGGTTGCATCACTGTAGTAATCTGATTTTAAGTCCTTTGGGTATAGGCCAAGGAGTGGGATAGCTGGGTCAAATGGTGGATCCATTCCAAGTTTTCTAAGGAATCTCCACACTGCTTTCCAGAGTGGCTGCACCAACTTGCACTCCCACCAGCAATGTATGAGTGTACCCTTTTCCCCACATCCTCGCCAACACCTGTTGTTGCCTGTGTTCTTGATAAAAGACATTCTAATTGGGGTAAGATGAAATCTTAAGGTGGTTTTGATTTGCATTTCTCTTATAACGAGTGATGTTGAACATTTTTCATAAATCTGTTGATTGCTTGTAGATCTTCCTCTGTAAAGTGTCTGTTCATTTCCTTGGCCCATTTATTGATTGGGTTATTAGTGTTCTTGGTGTAAAGATTTTTGAGTACTTGGTAGATTCTGGAGATTAGTGCTCTATCTGAAGTGTGCGTGGCAAAGATTTTCTCCCACTATAAATAACTTTTTAGGTCATTTTCTATTGCACAGCCTACTCATACTCATGGATCTGTGAATTTGTCACTGTAAACTAGGGTTCCCTTTGATCTGAGCACTTCCTATTCCCCTGTGACCCTGGGGAACCATAGGTTTCCTTTGGCAGTGAAGTAATGACATCTTCACAAGTTTGGGTCCTTCTGAGTCTTGAACAACTATCCTACTAAGCTGGCCTTGAATGAATCCTCTGTTGCTGACACTTTCATAAAGGGAGTTCAAATTAATCTGTTATTAATGCCAATGCCACATGTCTGTGAAGGAAACATGGTCACATATAAATAAATCACCTCATTCTTTTATGTATCACCCATATGTGTGTCCCCAGTCCTCAGCTAGGCTACAGAGAGCTAGAGATAAATAACTTGAGTTGCCGTCATAGACTTGGGAGTTGCTCAGACTTGGGTGGGGGGCCTTCAAGATGGTGTCATGTAGGGTTGGGGCTGTGGCTCAGTGGGAGAACACTTGCCTAGCACGTGTGAGGTACTGGGTTTGATCCTTAGCACCACATAAAAATAAATAAATAAAATAAGGTATCTATAACTAAAAATAATTTTTAAAAAAGATGCTGTCTTGTTACAGATGAGGGGACTGCTACTGATGTTCTGGGCCAGAGGAACCAGACCAAATCTCTTGTACTTCACTGTTCTTCTACCATATGACCACCCTGATCCATTGATATAACTCACAGGATTAACTGCTCAGTTATGAGATGCCTTAACATTATGCTTTGGGAAGCCAGAAGGCCCAGACTCCAGTATAGGAGCAGGGCCCATGTTCTAAGCCTCTTAAGGTCAATGACATTCCCCCTCATTAAACATTCTGTGAATTTGGTGAGCTGTGTATTGTCTCTCACACTGAATCTCAACCAGGATGCCTTTCACACACTGCCATACTATGAGCCTTTTACAAGGTACGTGATCAATACATAACTTATTTTTCTTTTTTCCCCAATTTTATGGAGGTATAAATTAGCAAAAATTGTATATATTTAAGGTGTACAGTGTAATGTTTTAATATACCTATACATGGGGAAATAATTATCACAATCAACCTAATTAACATATCCACCACCTCACAGTTACTATTAACGTGCTATGTCTGAGACTCAGTACTGCTGGGAAGGGTGTGCCACGTAAGGCATGAGCTCCATAGGTGAGAAGTCCTGAGTACCATTGGCCAGAAGTAGAAGCAAGAGGCAGAACACAATTTCAGCCTGGCATTAAGGAAAGCTGGTGCAGTGCTTGGTACATATAAGAATTTGGTTTCCAGAGTATTTGAGAGGGCTTGGGCAATCAAGATTGCAAATGGATCCAGTCACAGAGCCCCACACTGTGTGGTAATTGTGGTTGTGTTCCTAAACATAGAGAAACAGTGATTGTGAGGTCAGTACCATTTACATGCTTTGGGCAGTTTTTGGCCTCTTTAATTGCTTTAAGTGTGTTGTCTAACATATAGTATTTTGGGGGGTGCATTACTCACAGAATAGCCGAAAAACCATTCTCATGAAACAGGCTTCTGCCTGCTTGATGAAATATGTAGAAGCCCCATGGAAAATGTTAGAACTGAATTCAGAGAAGAGAGGTCCTTCCCAGCTCGGATAATCAGGGAAGGCTTTTTAGACAGGGAGGCATCTGAGCTAGAACTTGAAACCACCTGCCCAAGCACAGGATGGAAGAGATGAGCTTAGCAGCAATGCATGGAAAAATCAGAGTCCCAATTTTAGTTAATAGCAAGTCTCTGAGTTAAACATATGCATTAAACTTTACCAACACCTCCGATGTGTGGGAAGGTAGCTGGGTACTGGAGATGGGGACTTGGGTCAGGCTTGGTCATGCTCACAGCTGAGCTGGGGAAGATGTGCCACTGTTAGCATCAGGACTCTGAAGCTACCTGCCCACTTGGCACCTGAAAGTTGCTGGGAAGGCTGGAGCATTGGACTTAGGGCAGCACGCAGACAGAATTGAGGCTGGCACCATGGGCAGAGGTCCAATTATTGAGGGCATCATCCAATATTTTAAGCAGCTTATGCTTCACCATATATGAGTCAAAAAGGCAAGATGTGATTGCTTGAAATAGCTTCATATTTTTACCATTTAAAGATGCCATCTGGATGATGGAATATTACTCAGCCATAAAGAAGAATAAAATTATGGCATTTGTAGGTAAATGGATGCTGTTGGAGACTATTATGCTAAGTGAGATTAGCCAATCCCAAAAATCCAAAGGCTGAATGGTGTCTCTGATAAATGAATGATGATGCATAATGTGGGGGGGGAGGGGGAAGGGTGGCAAGAATGGAGGAAGGATAGATAGCATAGAGGAAGGAAGGGGTGGGGTCTGCGTGGGGGTAAGATTAATAACAGTGTGTGTGACAGACATCATTGCCCTGTGTACATGCATGAACGCACAGATGGTGTGACTCTACTTTGTGTACAACCAGTGAAACAATAGCTGTACTCCATTTGTGCTCAATGAATGAAAAAATTAAATAAAAAAATAAAAAAATAAAGATGCCATCTGTGGGCTGGGGATGTAGCTCTGTAGTAGACCCCTTGCCTGGCATGTACCAGGCCCTGGGTTTGGTCTCCAGTACCAACCAAAAAACAAATCTATATAAATATGGCATTCATTGCAACTTATATCAGTGATCCTAATAATCTTTGTTGGAAAACAAAGTATTATGTGCTAAATGGATGCAGTTGTTTCTCACTTTCAGAGATCTTAAAATGTAAAAAGTTAATGAACCTTAGAATAGAAGAAAGACAATGATTTGATGTTAGGCTATGCTAACTGAAGTGAAGGATCTGTAACAACAGAGGTGTTATTTGCTGTGCTGGTCAGAAAGCATCTATGCACATTTCTGTTTTTTTTCAAAGAAACAGTTAAACTAAATACATTGAGAGAAAAGCTACTAGTCTGGAGGACTGTCCTGTGCCCCATGTGAAGGAGATACAGGAATCACATGTGTTCTTACAGCGTGCTGCACTTGACCTCTCCCTAGCACTTTTAAGACCAGGGTCTGTCTTCCCCTCCAGACTCTTAAGTCTCATGAGGCAGAGAACGCTGTTCCCTGCCATATTCGTAGCATCTGGCACAACGTGAGTCATATATTTGGCACTTAATACATTCTGAATTAATGAACAAGTGAGTGAGTGAGTTAAGGGGAGGTGAAGACTTGAGGCTGGAGGCCAGGAGAGAGTACTGATAAATCATGGGTTGTTTCAATATGGTTGTCTTTATAAAATCAAACCAAATAGAAGGAAACTCTAGGGAGACAGCATGGTCTCCTACCAAGGAAACTCTTATCTCCTCTAGTCACCTAAAGACAAAATGAGTAGTTTATGTACTGGAGCAGGTGCCATGCTTAGAGTAATCTGGTGAAAAATATGGTCAGACTTCTTTGGAGAAATCACACGTGTACACATGCAAGCTAAGCTTGCAGGCAATATCAGGGGACTCAGCAAACCTTCCACAGTCCATTTGTGATCCCAGGTTAAGAACTCATTTCCAACACTGCAGTTAACAAGGTGCTTTTTATTATTTTAGGAGCATAGACAATGTGGAGAAGGCAAGGCTGGGCATGAAACCCATTGTTGAGGTGAAGAAAAGGAGGCTCAGGAAAGTTAAGTGATTTGCTCAAGGTCACACAGTCATTAAATGCTAGAACTGGAATGTGAGTTCAGGTGTGTCGTCTTCACATTCCAGGGATTTCCATAGTGTACCACTGTGGGTTCTATGGCTGAAGAAGTGCTCATTCAGGCTGTTACCTCTTGGCAGGCATATAGAAATGACTTGAGCATTGAAAGGGTGAATGTGAGACAGTTGCTAAATGTCAAAAATGCTTTACAAATCATAGGACGCAGTATGCATGCTTGTTATGAGAGAGGCTGTAGGGCATAGGAAGTCAGGGGCTTGAAGGTGGAGAGAGACTGGGCTCTGGTCCTGCTTTGAATTCCATTTTGGGCACTTAGCAGATGTGTAATCTTGGGCAGGTTATTTAACTTCTTTAAGTCTCAGTTTCTCCATCTGTAAAATTGAAATAATAATAATACTGACCTCATGTGTTAGTGGGAGGCTAAAATGAGATAATATATATGTGGTGTTTATTATAATACTAGAGACTTGGTAGGCTTCCAATAAAATTGAGCTCTTCTCAATAAATGGTAACTAGTGTTGATGTAATTACTATTTTGATTGTTTGAAATAATTTTCATTTTAATTACTGTTAATCTCTAAGAAGAGAATCCTATCTCTCATGAGGGCAATGTGAAGGATTTCTGTGTCCTTTTTCACACAGGGAGGTTATGTGGATGTGCTGCTTCAACCCCTGTTATGATGGGCACCCACCTGTTCAGATTTTGTCTTTTAAGAGCGAAGATAGGAATAAAATACAGTAAATACACTGGCTATAATTTTATGGTTTTATTTGGTAAAATAGCTTATATCTGATGTTTTTATTTTTATGATCAAATAATATATCCATAATTTGGCCAGTGTAGAGCCATGTCAAGGAAGGGGCCATTCCATCAAACTGACCAGTTGTTAATTGTATCTATAAAAAAACCAAAAATACACAGATATTTGTAGCATAAGCAAATATTTGTCACTTTGGAAATACTGAGCATCAGAGGGGATAAAGACTGAGGTAACAGCTGATGTCCTAGAAATCATATAAGACCCCCAACCTGATATCTACAGTAAGAAAAGCGGCAGTCAATTTTCCCAGGTTGTCCACATCACTCATATCTACAAATTTCCTCTTTGGGCAGATAATTTTTGGATAGGAAAGACAGTTGACAAATATCCCCAGCTAAATGGCAGGTGGGATAAACCTCCTGAGGTCATTCTATCTAAACATCCTGTGTCCACTTTCAATTTCAATCCTATCATTCAGTCTTTTCCTTTCCTCCCAATAAAAGCAGCGGAATATATTTTGGTTGAATGTGAGTGTCTTTGACTTGTCCCTATTCTGTTTGTTTAGGTGAACATACTAGCAAAATTCATTTGGCTTGAGTTTTTTAATTTAATGTGTTGTTTAGTGTGTGAGAATCATGATTAATATCTTTTTTCTTTTATTAGTGCTTTTTATATGTAATATTTGGGTTCATTTGGACAAAATCTTACATGCATGGAATTTGATTTACTCCATTTCCATTTCCTGGTTCCCCTCTTCCCTCCCCCTATTCTTGCTCTACTCTTCTGATCTTCCTTTCACTCATTCATTTAGTTTTGATTGGGTCTTTCTCCATATATCTAAACGTGGGATTCCCTGTGGCATGTTTATATATGCACATAGCATGATTTTATTCACTTCATTCTGCATTACCCCCCTTTCCTGTCTCTCCTCTCTCCCTCTTGATCTCCTTCTATCCCACTGATCTTCCTTATATCTTTATGATATCCAGCCCCTCCCCACCACCTTTTCCTTTGTTTTGCTGTAGCTTCTGCATATGAGAGAAAACATTCAACCCTTGATTTTCTGCGTGTGGCTTATTTCACTTAGCATGATGTTTTCTGTTTCCATCCTTTTACTGGCAAATGCCATCATTTCATTCTTCTTTATGGCGGAGTAAAACTCCACTGTGTATATAGATCACATTTTCTTAATCCATTCATCTTTTGGCAGGCAGCTGGGCTGGTTCCATGACTTGGCTATTGTGAATTGTGCTACTATAAACATTGCTGAGGAGTATCACTGTAGCATACTGATTTTAGTTCTTTTGGATAAATATCAAGGAGGGGGAATTGCTGGATCATGGTAGTTCCAGCCCTAGTTTTTTGAGGAATTTAGACACATGCTTTCCAGGATGATTGTTCTAATTTGCAGTCCTACCAACATTGCATGAGTGTACCTTTCCCCCTCATCCTTGCCAGCATTTTATTATTTATATTCTTGATAATTGTCATTCTGACTGAAGTGAGATGAAATTTTTGTCTAGTTTTTTCAGATACTCTACCACTGAGCCACATCCCCATTTCATAACTTAGTCTAGTTTTGAATTGCATGTCCCTAATTGCTAGAGGTGTTGAACATTTTTTCAAATATTTGTTGGCCATTTGTGTTTCTTTTCAGAAATTTCTGTTTTGTACTCTTGCCCATTTTTGGATTTTTTTTGTTGTTGTTGTTAACCTTTTTGAGTTCTTTATATATTCTAGATATTAATCCCCTGACAGAGGAATGACTGGCAAAGATTTTTCTCCCATTCTATAGCCTCTCTCTTTATATTTTTAATGGTTCCCTTTACTGTGCAGAAGATTTTTAATTTGATGGCATCCCACTTATTGATCCTTGGTTTTACTTCTTGAGCTTTAGGGCTCTTAAGGAAGTTGGTACCTGAACCAGTATGATGGAGTGTTGTCCCTATGTTTTCTTCTAATAGTTGCAAGGTTTCTGGTCTGAATCTGATCTGATTCCCAAGTAGTCAATCTACTTGGATTTGACTTTTGTGCAGA
Source organism: Glaucomys volans (assembly GCA_020662805.1). Lineage (NCBI taxonomy): Eukaryota > Metazoa > Chordata > Mammalia > Rodentia > Sciuridae > Glaucomys > Glaucomys volans. Next base: position 822,681 of record JAJEJO010000169.1, on the reverse strand, counting down.
TCGAGAGATGGGAATCTAGATTCGTTCTTCTACATATGGATATCTGGTTTCCCCAGCCACATTTGGTACAAAGGCTATCTTTTGTCCAACATGTACTTTTTGCACCTTTGTTACGTGTAAGAAGACTGTAAATGTGTGGTTTGTTCCTAAGTCTTCTGTTCCACTGGTGTTCATGTCTATTTGGATTTGGCTTAAGTTTTAACTATCCAATTTATAGGATAAACAATTCTTTTAGACTTTGAATAATGTTAACTACCAAGACCTCAAAATTATCATTTGATGTTTTATTCTCTTTCCAGACTGCTCACTTTTTTGGATTTCCACACTTTCTATAGCTCTTGCAAGGGAGATAATCAAATACAGAATATTAATTCATACTTTTATAAAGGCAGAAAAATGGACTGGCGAGTTAGAACTTTACAAGTGCTATTAAAATCATCACATAGTTTTAATCTTGTGCTTAGAATGAAGTGGACAGTTGAGGTAACTAAGCAGAGGGAAAATCCCATATTTACCTCAGTTATTTGGTTGAAAGGCTTGCCTTCTTCCTCCCCCTTGCCTGTAACTTGACCTTGGTCAAAGCCAAGCTTGCCTTTTCTAAGCTATGACGTGAAGTATTGAGCTATGCTGTCTGAATTCAGTGTTTTTCTTAGCTGTGTTTCAATATTTTACCTGTATAATACAAATATCAGCAAAGCTCAAAACAACTGGCTCTATTCCTAGGAAAAATGTGCAGTTAGCAGACATTGAGTATTTAAAAACCACCTATTGTAAGTGATGGCTTAAAATGTGAGGTACTAGTGTTTCTGGTTTTTTCTTTTCTTTCTTTTTTCTTTGCCCGTCTTTTCTTCCTCCTCCCCTTCCTCCTCTTCCTCCTCCTCATCCTCCTCCTCGTCCTTCTCCTCCTCCTCCTCTTCCTCCTATTTTGTTTCTGTTTCCCACCACAAAAAAGGTAAGATATTTACAATTAAAAATACCTGACTTCTGTCAATGTTTGAATAATCATTGAGGCATTATTATAATTAAGGGGACATGCCTTTGGATGCTGCTCCTTTCCTCCCATTTTCCAAATAGTAGTCTGTCTCTTTCTTTTCTTTTTTTCTTTTCTTTTCTTTTCTTGTTTTTTGTTTTTTGTTTTTCATCATAGAAGAAAGTCAAGTGCTGGAAATTAGTAAGGATTAATGTATGTACTTATTCCTGCTGTTTCTTATGCCTGGTTACTGAAGCACTGCACTGAAGAAAAGTATTGGCCAAAGATATGACATTTTAGGTTAATAATATAATATGCAGTCTATATTACACACATGCAGGGAGTAGCTTTTTGAAGAGTCATCAGTCCATCTTGGCTGGGGAGGTATTACCTCATTTTATTTTAATATGAAATGGTATGAGTGACTATTTAGAATAGAGGAGGGACGACCACTAAGGAGATTCCAGTACTCCAAACAGAGGTATTCTATCCTATTGTTGCTTGCAATTATTTCTTTTTAAAGGGGATTGTACTCTTTCAATATAAAGATGACAGTGTTCCAGAAATGTATTGATTGAGAGTATTAAAAATAAGGTCCTCTATTTTTGCATGAAATAACAGGTGAAAAGATGAGTACTCAGTGATGAATGGGCCCTGTGCTTGTCGAGTAGAATAGCGTTTTGTTACCTGGACCTAGTTAATTTTTCTGTCTCTCTTGCAGTTATTAAGTAGCACCGTCATTATCTTATTCTTTCACTTCTCTCTCTCTTTTAATTTGGTCCATCATGGGGTTGTTCTTTATTAGGATACGAAAACCCTCCTGTGATGTGAGTGAGACAGCTTGTCAAAAATTGTCACGTCCTTTTAAGAGAATCCAGACTGGCACTTACCTTGTGATTTCCTTTCTCTTCTACTTGAGGGGGGAGACGTGGAGTCGGGTACTTTGATCACATAGCAGGGATATGCTGCATCATCCCCATGGGGAATTCAGTTTAATTTCCTTCAGCCTCATTGCAAGCAGCCTGGGCTACTGCGCTATGCTCTAGACACCTCTAACCCTGAGAGGTGAGGAATCGCTAGGAGAGTTCCCTGTCCCTTCCCACCTCCAACTTGCTTCCCAAACTGAGTCTGGGAATAGTCATGCCCCTTCCCATCCCAGGAAAAAATGGGCTTGCCCCTGACTGAGGAAAGACCTTTGCCACTCTGTAGGGACTGGGCCAGAGTTGTTCTTAAGCTAAGACCACCAAAGCATGCTATCTTGTTTCCACCCAGCCAAGGACAAGAGGGAGGAAGGAATGGGGGAAATGGCTGTGAAGGATTTTGGAATGGCAACCTGCACTCACTTGGGCTTCTCCATGGCAGTGGACATGGAGCCCAGGGAGTTCTCAGATACTCAACTTCGGTAGAGTGAGCATGGGCTAGTGGAAAGAGCTTGAGACTTGGAGTCACTGGATCAGTCTTCCAGTCCCTGCCGTGTGACTCCAGCAAGTCCTACTGCACCTCTCTAATCCATACCAATCTCATGGGACTATGCAAATGTCTAATCTGATGAGAAAATGCAGAGCATTTTCTAAAACCACAAAACAGTAAATCAATATGACATATGTGTGAGGGCCCACCCATTTCCAGGACTGGAAATGTAGATTTAAGTCATCAATATAAATGTAAGAATAAAAGCCTGAGAGAAGTCTTAGGAGATTTTTCTGTCAATTTAACTCCTTTAAATGGTTGGATGCCCAAACCCCAGATTTTCTCATAGCAGGTTTGCTTTTCTGTCATTGACCTTCATCAGCAGTCTCTCCCCTGACAGTGAATTGTGGACCAGTCCTGACAGAGCCACAGTCCTCACAAGAGGGTTTCTCCCTCAGCTTCAGTTTATCCCTTGATGGAGACATGCTGTGTGACCCCCACACTTTCTGTTTCTTTCATGGGGCTTCCCCTCCAGAGCCCCCATGGTTAAACTAAGGAAACTGCCAGTCCATCTAACCTTCTTTGCCCTGACACCTGAGAGGACTTGCCTAGTACTATTGGGGTACCCTGAAGCTGAGGAGGGGATTGGGGTACAGTCTCCTAGGGATGCAGCCAAAGAAGAAGAATGAGATGAGAATGGAGATTTGCAATTCTCTTACAAAGCTCTAAACTTCCCATATTGGCTTTTCTATTTGATTTGGGAGATGGGGGCAGGAGTTACTGAAAAGTCTGAACTGCGCATAGCTGAAATTGTCACCAATACGTAACATGAAACAGTCACTTCCCCTCAAGCTCAGGCTTTCAACACAGTGGTTTGTTTTGTTATTTTAATGTCAGCTTTTTGAAAACATCATAAATCACAATGTAAATTCAGTATTTAAAATTGCCAAGCAGGGCGAGTCTCCTGTACGAGACAAAACCAAGCCAGGGACACACGAGTGAATAGTAATAAAGGCTATAGCTCCAAGTGGAGACGCAGAAATACGTTAAGAGAAATAGCCGCTTTATCCTCTGTCACTTTCACATGCCATGAAGATCCCAAGTGGTATTATTTGGCAGGCGGTATTATTCGGAGGCAGGTGTTAGGCATGCAATTATCATAAAGACTCTATGAGGAGGATGACCACATGATACGAATTTATCTTTATTCTAATATAGTTTACAGAGTTTTTTTCTGACAAATTACACTACACTTTATGGAAATGTAACATTTTGTATGAATGGGGAGGATAGGACTGGTTGCATGCTAATGAGGGAGACAAAGTAGCCTCACTCTTATTTGCAACTGGCCCAGACCTTTCCATTAGCAAATTAAAATCTGTTCAAATTTATTTACTAATATATTAGGAGAAGCTTCGGGCTAACCCCTTGGCCTGTATTATATAGCAAACAACTGTAGCAGTGAAAATAATTAATAGCATGTAATGCACCTCCTGTTTATTTCTTCTTCAAGCCCAGGGGTCAGCTGTATAGTGGGTTTGCCATCTGCATTTGGTTCCAAGGGTATATTTACTTAAAAATTATCAATTATAGTTTTAAATGGCTCTCCTTAATTGCAGTCTTCTTATCCAAGTGATACATATCACATATATGCTTTGTGTTTATTTGTACATTATATCACCTGCCTCTGATCAATTTTGAGAGGAGCCTATTCATTTGAAAATAATGTCCCCCAAAGCCTGTTGTGTTGTTTGTGTTTACCACATAATCATGAAAGCTGTGGCTTTGTTCACCCTCATTATACCAATACTGGAACGATTAGTGTGCACGCTCTATATCTAGGAGAAACCTTCTCTCAATTACCTTGCAGATCCTTATGAGCAAGGCTGGGTTGCTACAGGGCCTGAAACTTGCAACATGACAGGAGTAGAGGCGTGGACTAGGCTTTGCTGACCTCTACTGTCTGCTTTGAAAGGCAGTGGTGGTTTTGCTTGAGGTCTTATTGAGTGTCTCATTCTACTGAGGAGGTGACCATAATTTTGAGGGATGGAAATAAAGAAGTTCTATTGGGATAGTCAGTGCAGCACATGGAATTAGTACCACAAGCACATGAGCTGTGCCTCTCATCCAAGAGCAGAGCCCATGTGCCATTTACAAATCAAATTCAAAACTGGGTGCCAGGAATTTTCACACTGTCCTTTTGTAACTTTTCAAAATCTTTGTCAAAGAATTTCCCAATTTCCTAGAGGTTCGGCATAATATCTGTGCTGGGATGGTTTTAGGATGAGAAGGTCCTTTCACTAAAAGCAAGGCTCAAAAAAGAATGGAAATGGGATTATAAATCATGGGAGTGGTTTAGGGTACAGACAAGGTGGGTGAATGGGAGACATTTGACTTATGCTTGACAAAGGTGGAAAGCAAATTCCTTTATATTTATGAATCCATGGAATTGCATCCTTCTTTTTCTCTTAAATTCATCAGGTGAAGTCCCCTTCCAGCTCCACCCCCCACCATAGTCTACCTGCTTGTGAATTTTAGAAGCAATCATAAATGGGGGTGATGAAAGTCAGGGTCAGTTCTTGGATGAACTCTGAGCATCTGCCATGTCAGCATCCCTGCATTGCTGCTTTCCAAGAAGTTGGACTGAGAAGGGTTGCTATTTTTCTTGGCTACTGAAGTATAATCTTGAAGTCAGTCAGGTGAAGATAAGTATGGCTTTATTTCCTGTTTCTGCCTAACCTGTGATGGGCAGATGCCTTCAGTTACACCAAGTCTTTCCATCTGCAGAGCACTGGAGGTCTACAGAAGTCTCCCAAACACCCCGTGAAGCCAAGACAGCAGTTGTTGTTCACCCATTTCACAGATGATTAGGTTTGGAAATGGACAGCATAAAACTCACTGGGCTGATCCATAACAGAATCCAAATAGAGCCAGAACCCAGAACTTTGAAGGCTTCAAAAAGGCATTTAGCTCTGCAAGGATTCTGAAGTGAGAAATCTTCTTGAAATGCATGTCATGCACAGCACCATCTCTTTCCTTGGATCCTCAGCTCTTCCTTGCTTTCTCTCTTTACCATCTTCCTGCTCCTGCTCCCAGACTCCCAGCCAGTGCCTTTCCATCTTCTCTGCTTCTCCTGTGGCCACTGACAACTCTTTCTTTTACTGTACACAAAGTACAAGGAGCTCTGTTATGCCCCTTCCAGGTTTAGATCCCTGCTTCTCTTCTGAGCTGAGATTAAAAGACTGGCATATCCTATGAGAAATGGAATCTTTTGGTAATTAGAGCGGACCTCTGTGCTGATGTCATAAATGGAGCTGCTTTGGCCTGTAAGATTTAGCCACATACACATGGCTCTCAGTTTCTTCTCTATGTATAGGACCATAGTCTCCATTGAGAGGTGGCACAGGACCGTAGACTCAGAAGTGGTCATTCCTTGTCAGTCTTTTGATTGCGCTGACTGCTTTCTCTGCAGTGATAAATGAGAGCATTGTCCATAGCTGAGTTACTGCTCTCCTATGGCTTGCAGCAGACATTTCCTGTGGATTAAATAGATAATATTCAGAAGTGTAAATATATTGTAATTTTTAAATCTATATGAATGTTATGCTTAATTAAATATAAATTGATTTTAAAACATTACTGAATTTATAGTAGCAGTTGATCAGTAAATAACTTCTAAATGGACAGACATTGCTGTCATGTGGAAGTCAATGAAACACGTCAGTGTTAAAATGATCTCCTCATAGAAAAAAGAAAGAGAACCTACAGCAAAAAGAAATGAGCTCACACTCAGGAGGACCCAAGTTCTAAATGTGACTCCTTATATGCTGAGTGATCAGGAAAAGTGAATTGTTCTCCAGTCCTGTACTTTTCCAGTCCAATGAAAAGTTCAGCTGGACGTGGTGGAGCATGCCTGTAATCCCAGCAACTCAGAAGGATTGCAAGTTCAATGTCAGCCTCTCTTAGCAACTTAGTGAGATCCTGTCACACAATAAAAAATAAAAGGGCTGGGGATGTATATCAGTGGTTAAGTGCCCCTGGGTTCAGTCCCCAGTACCAAAAGAGGAAAAAGAAAAAAGAGAAAAAAATTAATTTGCTAACTAAATATTTTTTGAGAATTTATTTTACCGTTACATACTGCTAAAATGTGTTCAATACCTTTTATGTCATTCATTAGCCTTTTTAATAGTCATTGTATCCCTCTTTTCGGGTATTATAATCTCTTTACAGAAAAGGAAACTGAGAGGACTGGGGTCGTGGTTCAATTCTCAGCACCACATACAAATAAAGGCATTGTGTCCATTTACAACTATTTTTTAAAAAAGAAAACTGAAGCACATAGAAGGAAAGTACTTGCTGTTATTATCATGCAGTTTTTCTTTTTTCAAAAAATATTTTCAGTTGTAGATAGACATAATATCTTTATTATTATTTTATTATTTTTTTATGTGGAGGTGAGGATTGAACCCAGGGCCTCACATGTGCTAGGCAAGTGCTCTACCACTGAGCTACAACCCCAGCCCAGGCGTTTTTCCTTTTAAAATATGTTCATTTCTCTAGAATTCACTACAACATGCAGTTGGGATTTTAATTAATTTTATTTTTTCCAAGTACAGTTGATTCTCCTTTCATCACTTATTTCCTATATCTAGCATCTGCATTGGGTCCATTGTATTCTGGTCCATTGACCCGTCTGCCTAGTTCTCTGCTGTGTTATTATTTCAATAAGTATAAGTTAAAATGATTTGGTGTTTTTGTAGGGCATGTGTCTCTTCTTTATTTTTTCTTAATATTTTCTGTAGGCTAAAAATATCCATGCTATTCTTGCCCATCTATTCTCCATGAATGATTAGACTGATATTTTCAAGTTTTATGGAAAAAAATGACATTGGATTTAAATTAACCTGTTGAGAACTAACTTTTTCAGAGCATGGTATGGACCTTCATTTATCCTTGCCACCTTTCATATTCTTGAGTAAAGTAATATAATTGCATTCAAGTAAGACTCATGTATTTCCTGTTAAAATTTTTTCTGCAGATTATTTTTATTTTTAAAATTGTATTTTTATTTACATGTGTTAATTATACATTTTCATGGCTACCTTAGCTTGGATATGGACTGTTTCCCAAAGCTGGTATGTTAAACGCTTGAGCATTTGGTGTTATTGGGAGGCAGTGGAACCTTTAACAGGTGGGGCCTGGTGGGAGATCTTCTGGTTGTTGGGCATGCCCTTGAAGGGGATAATGGGACCCCCAGCCCCTTCCATCTTTTCTCTTTTGACATCCTGGCCATAAGGTGAGCAGCTATGTTCCACCACGTGCTGTTGCCATGTGTTGCCATGATGCAGGCCCCAAAGCAAGGGGGCCAGTCAGTTGTGGACTGAAACCTACAATCTGTGAGACAAAATAAACGATTTCTCTTCCAAAGCTGAAAAATCATAGTTATCTGTTAGAGTAATGGAAACCTGACTAATATAATGGAGTACTGTGTGATACTTCAATAATAATAATAATGTTATAATAATATTACTGGTTTTTTACTACTGTAAAAAAGTAGAGCTGCCTTTTGAATAATGAATAAATTTGGATTTGGAGAACAAAACTTGCACAAGCTAAGAATTAGTGAAGAAAATAAGCATGTAGTGTCTTGGGGAGGTGAGGGTTAATTATTGGGTAGAAAAGCTATATAGATGGCTCCCTATTATCTCCAGGATAAATTTTCTGATAATACTTGCCTCACCTCCTTGATAGGGCTATTATGAAGGTTCTTGAAATGTATGAAATATGTGAAAATTAGTCTAGTCTAATGCAAAATAAGTAGAATTGTTAATTGGGAATCTATGTGTTAGATGAACACATTCTGACACCTTGTGGTCACTTCAGGGTATATGTGATGTTATAATTCCATTGGTTGAACTACGAATGTGTGGATTGTCTACAAAATCACATTTGGAGATTAAAGGGGATTTAGGGATAATCTAATGCAACCCTCTTGTTTTACATGTTAGAAAACTGAGGCCCAGATAACGAACAGACCCTGCCTGGGCTTGCACAGCTGCTAGTTACAAGAGCTGGGACCAGTTTTTCTGGCCTGTTGTTGTTTTTGCTGTATCACATACCATTTCCATAATTTTACAATTACAGAAAAAGAACTAAAATTATAATAATATTATATCCCAGAGAATCATCTGTACATAATTTTTATGTCATTTCTGAGGCATTTAAATCATTCGTGAGAGTGTGTATGTATCTACACAAGCTGTGGGCTTGACACTTGGGTAAGACAAAGGTTTTGGGCAGACAAGACATGAGGAATTTATGTGTGACCTTTAGAAAGATGAATAAACCTAAGTTTGTATGACGGATGAGGATGGGGGGCAGTGGCTCAGTCAAGCAGGCATCTAGTGAATGCATTAAAGAGAAAGAAAAAGGATCCTTTCTGGGAAGAGAGTGAGCTACAATCCACAATGGTGTCTTTCCGGTTCATAGAACCCTGAAGCAAAGGGTCTTGTAGGGTTCCTGAAGAGAAAGCCAAGAGAGAAGAAATACCTGCCACAAGTGGGTCTCACGGGACAGCTGTGTTTGTGCCATTCATATGCTGCACAAGGGGACCCAATGGGCGAGAGTGGGCAGTAGGAACTGGAGTTCAGCCTGCACTTTCTTTGCTATGCAATGAGCCAACAGACCTGTTTCTAATCTGTCCCACAAGAAGGTGCTTTGCTAATTCGCTAACCCAGAGGTATCTTTCTCTGATCCATTTGTACAGATGGGGCGCCTTTCTCTTACTGGCATAAAGGTGCTATGAAGGCTAGTGGTGGCCACACTCATACCTTCTAGAGTCATGCTGCACAGTGCTGCTGATATTGGCTGGGGTTTCCCACCTGCTCTTCCAAGGTCTTTGACTTCCTGTGATGGTCCAGGAATTGTATGGAATGACTGGAGGTACGGATCTGAGGTAGGAGGCAGGGAAGAGAGATCACAGAGTGGAGACACATTAAAGACAGATGCAAGATTTAGGGAGGTAAGGTAATAACTTGGTATTATATAAGGAACCTGAACCATGGTTAAATGTTAGTAAAATTAATGTATTCCAAAGTTCAGTAGGATGATTTTCTGTATTTACAAAATTATGAAGGACAATTCACATTAAATATTTGTCAATTCCACTTGGTTTCTGGTCTGCTCTTGTTATAGAACCCAATGGGAAACCTCTTCCTGGGTTGAGGACCTGTGTTTTCATTAGAAGGTCAAAAACCACTGTCAGGGAAGGATGAAGAGACACACAAATTAAATGTTATATTGTGTAGATTTCCTATCTTTTTAAGAAAGTGAATCATTTTGCATAAGACATATCTAGAATGAAGATTTATTTCCTGACTTTACAGACTGTCTTTTGAGATTACCAGAATTCCCACTAGCATTCAAACAAAAGAAAGTAAAATCAAACAGAACACAACTTTAAAGAGAGTTGTTCACTTGTAAATTATCTGCATCTAGACTAATTTTCTCTACCACCAAAATGCATGCATCAAATTACACTTGAAGTCATACAGCCACAGTTGTATTAACTGGTTGGGATTAAGGGTTTTGTGAATGTTAACCAAAAATAAACAGAAGAGAAGAAAGCAACAATCCCTAAAGAGAATGATCAGTTTTTCGATACAAAAGATCATAGCATTTCATTTCTGAGCAAATGCCCATCCAGTTATTTTATGGAAAGTGCTGATAATCAATCCACAAGCAGAGACAGAATCATTTAGCATACAAAAGAAGCCCGAGCCTTTCTTTTCTTTTCTTTCCTTTTTTTCTGGTACTATGAATTGAACCCAGGGGCACTTAACCACTGAGCCACATCCCCGGCACCTCCCCACCTTTTTTTTTAATTTAGAGGCAGGGTCTCACTGAGTTGCTTAGGGCCTTGCTAAGTTCCTGAAGCTGGCTTTGAACTCATGATCTTCCTGCCTCAACCTCCTGGGCCCCTGAGATTACAGGCATGTGTCATGGTGCCCAGCTGTCATCTTTTGAAATAACTATAAGCTAACTGAATGTGAATCATGTATTGTTTTACCTGAATACTTGGAAGAATTTCCATTTTCTCCATGTGCTCTGTTTTCATCATTTGATCTAGATGGCGATACATTGAATTTTATGGGTGCTGCACTATTTTTGGGAGAACTTACTGTCTTGAGAGCCATTAGTGGTGAAATAGAATTACTCCGAGATATAATATTTACTTCACTAATGGTTAATATTACTCATTAAACCTGTTAGTTGTCCTGTTAATTTTCACTCACCTGAATAAACCATGTGTAAATGAAGTTGGCATTCCACTGAAAACACAAAACTAGGAAAACAAGAGAACTTTGGAATTTTGTCCATCATTTAAATATATTTACTTCTTTTGTCAAATGACCGAAGGTAAAGTGTAACTAGTCCAGTTATCTGTCCTTTCTCTATCCTTTGAACTAACACTCTGTGCTCCCTTTAGAATTCTGAGGTGGAGCCACTGATATGACATCAGCATATGTCACCATAATGCTCTTACTTCATAAAACCAAACTGGCCAATGGAAAGATTGAGAGGATGAGAGGGCAGGAGGGTTGCTTAGGAACAGATAGTAGGTCCTTGCCCTCAGGGAGGTTGTGGTTCAGAAATAGAAGGCAGTCCCTTAGTTCAAGTGACTTACATCATGAGAAGCAAATACAGAGGGTCTGGGAGTATACCCCAGTAATAGAGTCTGTGCTCAGCATGTTCAAGACCTTGGGTTCAATCCTGGCACATGTGCACGTGTGCACACACACAAAAGAAACAGAGGAGGCAGTGTAATGTAAAGAGTGGATTCTGTGGATGAAATGTCAAGAGTTCAATTGCACCTTATTGAAATTCAGCATGTTACTTGCTTTCTGAGCCTAAGTTTCCTCACCTGTAAAATAGGATTAACAAATAGTACCTCTCAGGCATGATGGCACATGTGTGCAGTTCCAATAACTCTAGAGGCTGAAGCAGGAGGATTGCAAGATTCAGACCAGCCTTGGTAACATAGTGAGACCCTATCTCAAAAATCAAAAAAATTTTTTTTTAAAAGCAGAAAAATAAATCGCAAAAATAAATAGTACCTCTCTCTTAGGATTATCGTGATGGTTTAATAAGATAATTGATGTTCAGAGGGCAGGGTCTGGCACTGAACAAACATCAGCTATCATATATATGCATATATGTGTCTATGTATACATATATCAAGTAATGTATGTTACAAATAAAAAATACATCTGTATATATCAAACATGTCAGTTGTTATATATGGTGATATCTGCATGCATAGTAAATCAACAGCTTAATACCCCTCCAACCTCTGGGGTAATATTCAGAGACCTAGCTCAGTGATCCTCTCCTTATTTAAAGGAGGTTTTATTGAACAATTAGGCTTGAGATAAGAGAATTTGTGCAATATTGATGATGTATTAGTGTGTTTCAGGTAATAGAAGACTAGTGATTGCTAAACCTACCTCTACATCCTAATCCCCCTAAGACAACTTTAAAAATACAGATTCCCAGGTACCAATCCCAAATGATTTGGTACATTTGGGGGCAGGGGAGGATACTGAATATTTGTGTTTAAACAAAATTTCTTCTGGTGATCCTGCTTGGAGATTAGTTTTGAAAACAGCTGACATGATCTGGCCCCTGGGTGTACTGATAATCAAATTCTTAGAATAATCTTTGAACTGATCTGTGCAGCTTATCCATTCTCCCTTTAAAAAGGCTTCCCTTGTTTCTAATAAAGGATCCACTTGAGAGTTGCTTCTCTGTCATAAGATTAATTACTCATTTTCCATTCCTTTCATCTGTCCAGTTGGGCTATATCCTCCCACAAACAAGATGAGCTCCACTCTAGAATCTGGGAGCAGTCTGGCCTCCAGAAAAGGTACTGTGCTCAGACTTAATACAACCAGTATTGTTACAATCCTGCATTTGACCATAAACTCGAGCTACTTTAACTGACCTTGTGCCTTGTTCCTTGTGGTACTAATAGAATCCCTTTCCTTCGTTCCCTACTTTCAGGACTAGGGTTCTGCCTTATTCCTGAAAAATCTCCTTTTTTCACTAGAATCCTGTCAGTGAACCAAAGTTCACATGACTGGACCTAGTGACTACTTTTTCCTTCTTAACCTTATTATCTTTCTATTTCCTTGCTTCCCTGCTCTTGATATCTCTGTATTCTGACTTGCATCCTCTTTTAGTTACTGATACCCTTACATTTCCTTCTGTAATCCTTGTCCCTTATGTTGTTTTGGGGGTAATACAGATTATAGTTCTGCCTAGCTGAGTTGCTATGAGATTGGGTAAGTATTATTTCTAGAATTAATGCTTTTTGCTGACCATGAGTGAGCCTACTGTAGCTCAGCTATTTCTTTGAACTCTGGTCCATTCTGTAGCCTAAGTAGGGAAATCATAGACAAGAAGCATAATAGAATGCAGTCATAGCAGATGCAGCTTGTAGGAAAGGGGTACAGCACATCTGTCCTAAGAGTGAGGCTAGGGATAGAAAAGATGCATTTTAATGGAAGAAATCAATTGTGCTTATGTAAATGGAGGAGGATCTCTGAATGGGAGAGTGAAAGGTGAAAAGATCTGGAAATTTGAGTTAAACACATACCAGCCCTTTAGCAGAGCTACGGAGAGTAGTTAAACATTTCTAGGCTACATCATTTTTGTTGAATCCTTACAATCACTCAGTATAGCACAAACATTAATGGATATTATCTCTATTTTATAGACAAAGGTATTGGTGTTCAGTGAGGTGCACTGACTTGGATAGATAATGTTATATATTGAATTCCATAGTATCTACAACTACTCCCACTGTTCTAAATACCACTTATTACTCCTAGTTTGTATCTGTAGTTCAAATCTGTCACACAAAACTACATTCAGCCTCCTATACAATATCTCCAATAGAATCTGAAATTCAATATTTCCAAACAGAACTTCTGATATCTGCTTTCCTGCTTCAAATCTGTTCCTCCTCCTGTCTCCTTATCCATTACCTGGCACTACTGTGGGCCTAGTTATTTGTGCCCATAAGCTAACAGTCATGCTGGACTTCATTTCCTTTATTACAGCAATGACAGCCTATTGACTCTACCTCTAAAATATGTCCTGAATTTGAACCCTGGTTTCCACCTGTTCTGCTTCCACCTGAATCAAGTCATCAATATATTTTAGTTAGACTCTTGAAAGAGTCTCCTTCCAGCTCTCCCTACTTCCACACTTGCCAGGTTACAATCCATTCTCAGCACAGTTCCAGAATTTAAAATCATTTCATGTCATATCATTTCCTTGCTTAAAGATCTTGCAATAGCTTTGCACTGCAATTAGATATCCAAGTTTATTTACCTTGCCAATAGGCCCCTACATGATCTAGCCCTTGTCTGCCTTTTTGGCTTTATTTTCCATGTTCCTGAACATATCAAGTTCATTCAGTCTCAGGACCTTTGCATAAGTTGTTCTTCAGCTCAAGAATTGCTTTCACAAATAGTTCTGTGGTTTGCTTCTTTTCATCCAGGTCTCACCTTGAGTGTCACACTCTCAGAGTGGTCTTTACTCACTACATAGGATGCACTGTCACATTACTGTTTGATTTCATTTGTAGAGTTCATTGCTGTCTCACATTGTTTTTTTTTTTTTTTTTTTTGGAACCAGGGATTGAACTCAGGGACACTTGACCACTGAGCCACATCCCCAGCCCTATTTGTATTTTATTTAGAGACAGGGTCTCACTGAGTTGCTAAGGGCCTCACTAAGTTGCTGAGGCTGGCTTTGAACTCGCTATCCTCCTGTGTAAGCCTCCCAAGTCGCTTGGATTACAGGTGTGTGCCACCGCGCCCGGCTTGTCTCACATTCTTAATACTCATTTTATCCCTTGTTATTGGTTTGACTTCTCCATTAAATTCATAAGCTCCTTTGAGTCCTGGACCTCGCCTGTCTGGCTTGCTTTTGTACATCAGCATCTAGTGTAAAGGCAGCTTTACCCCACTCCCCACAATGCTTTGCTGCACAGTATCCAGAAGTATTTTTGATAATCAGAAGTAATTAATCTAGTCTTTCTGTATTCTTCAGCTGAAATTTGGACTACTTTGATAATTTTTTAGCACCATTTTCTGAAAGACACACTAGAAAATCTCCAGAGGAGGATGTTCAGAATGGTGAAAATTTTGAAACATATCACATGAGGACAAGGTCTTAAATTTACATGTTCCATCTGGAAAAGAGCAGGATAAAGAAAACTGTCTCAAGTTCATCACTGTTTCATTATTGTTTTGCTCATTTGTGCTCTCTTGCTCTCTCCCCAATTTTTAGTACTGACACTACTAGTTGGGCTAAGGAAAGTCTCAATTCTGAGCCTTATTTTTTGCTTATAATGAAAGACTTCAAATTCACATGGAAATTAGATTTTATCAAAATTCTCAGTGGGAAAGTGGAGCTTCCTGGGTGACCTTCTGTGGTTTTATTTATGCTATACTGACTGGTCCAGTGCCACTGTAGAGGCTGTGTTCTCATAGATGCAAATGGCTGGAACATTCCATTGACTCTCTCTTTTTTTTTTTTTTTTTTGGTACTGGGGATTGAACCCAGGGGCACTCCACCACTGAGCCACATCCCTAGCCCTATTTTGTACTTTTTTATTAGAGACAGGGTCTCACTGAGTTGCTTAGGGCCTCGCTAAGTTGCTGAGGCTGGCTTTGAACTCGCAATCCTCCTGTCTCAGCCTCCCAAGTGCTGGGATTACAGGCATGTGCCACCGCACCCGGCCCATTGACTCTTTTATGTAAAATACTTAAATTAATTATATTCTCCGATTTCCTGAGCATAGCTTGCAAACACCTTTATCTCCCAGCCCTCCTTTTCTCTATCACTTGGCTTAAGATAGAGTTATTTTTGCTAGTAACACCAGGCACGGGAACATCAACAGCTCAGGATACAACCTCAGCAGAAGGTGGTGTTAACTCAGTTTTGCTGAATCAACTTATCCTTCCTGTCCTTCTCCAGAGACTGGTTTCCCCAGTGAAATAGGTCTCAGTGTCTTACCTTGCTTTAGTGTGTGGCTCCATTTGAACCTGTTATTGTACTCACTGTGGCTCAGTGGTACTATTCTCCTTGCCCCAAATGGGGATCCAAGGGTCAACTCCAAAGTCACAGTGGTCTCACAAAAGCAGTACCATTGTTGAGTCCCAGGTAACTACCTTTGAGCATCCTCCCTAAACAGTTCATTCAATTTCGAATATTTAATTTAGTTTCATTTATTTTTTTTCGGGGCTTGGGCTCAAACCCAGGGCCTCATGTAGGCCAGGCAAGTGTTCTACCATTGAGCCCCATCCTTAGCCCTAAAATGGGTTGCATTTTAATACAGGAATAATTTAGGTCAGGCCTAGAACAGAGTCACTCCTTTGGTATAAATATTATTACCAGAACAGATTAGTAAAAATACTTGTATCTTATTTAAAAGTAGCAGCACTCTACAACACAAGATGGAACCTTTCATTTTCCCTTTTCCTGCTATCTTTTCTCAGAATTGATGTCACAACTATACTAGCATTTAAAAAGATATTGGAGAGGTTGGGCCGAGGAAGTGATTTTTAATTGTTTGAAATGAAGTTCCTCACGTCAATCACTAAATATTTCTGGCAGCTATTAAAGATTGTTGCCTGGATCCATTCATTTGCCAAGTATTGCAACGTAGTGATTCTTTTCTAATTCTCTTATTCCTTTTGCGTTTATTAGCTGATGTTTTTCTAAAAAGAGCTTCCCCTAATCAGTTGTTTGATTATGTTTACATGCAATCTGTACAGGAGAGTTAAGACAAATGCCCGAATATTTCCCTTTACTTATCAATTTCAGAATAAAGGGTTGTTATCCTAGCAACTACTAGTGGTAACCAGTGATTTGAGGAGGAGGTATTAATTATGATATTTATATATTTAATCCATCATAGCCATTGCAGTATTCTTTTGGAAGCTCATTATGCTGGCAGGTCAAGAGCCACTGCATGTCTGCTCCCCATATCCCCAGTCCCCCAGAATGAAAAGGAACGGAGGGTAACAGATGACACAAGCAGCAGGTCACTCCACTGTAGACTAGCTGATTTCATTCTGCAGCCTGCAGCTGGACCTTGGCCCTTGGCAGGAGGGTGGGGGTGCAGAGTGAGTAGGAAGTCTTCAGCTCACCAGAACAGGGTAGTGGTTGAGAATCCGGCTAGCCCCAGCCTCTCTAAAGATAAGGAACTGAGGGCTGGGGATGTGGCTCAGTGGTAGAGCTGTTTGCCTAGCACACACAAGACCCAGGGTTCAATCCCCAGCACTGTAAAACAAAAAGGTGGGAGTGGAGGATGCCTAAGAAATGACCTTGTGACAGCTCCTCACAAGATTGCCTACTTTGCTATGCTCTTGAAGATCAGAGGGCATTCTATTGACACTTTGGTCAGACTATGGTTGAGCCTGGCCTACGTGACCTATGTCTTGAGACATACAAGATTTCCAGATTCCCATACAAGATTGCCAGATTCCCCAGCACCTTTTATCAGGTTAAGGAAATTTCTTGTTATACCTAATTTTCTAAGAGTTTTACTATGAATGAGTATTGGATTTTGTTGTTACTTTTTTCCTCTATTATTGATGTGAGCATTTTTTCATTAAACTTTTAAAAAATTTTTGTTGTTGTTGATGGACCTTTATTTTATTTATTTTTATGTGGTGCTGAGGATGGAACCCAGTGCTTCACACATGCTAGGCAAGTGCTCTGCCACTGAGCCACAACCCCAGCCCTTCATTAAACTTTTTGCTCTTCCTGTCTGGAATGCTCTCCCTGCTCCTCAACTGTTCTAAGTAAGACTCGGTCATCTTTCAGTATTCAAGTTGGATTCAACTAGCCTGGAAGCCTCTCAGCCATTCTCCCCACCCCCTTCAGTAGCTCTTATCAATCTCCTCCACAGTTCCTCACTATACCTCTTTCAGAGTATTGACTACATTGCATACTACAATCTACAGATTTGTTTTCTTGCTTGCCCATTTGACTTGGAGTTCCTTGAAGGCAAGGATTCTATTTTTTTCTTCTTCACTATATCCCTGGTATAAGGATTGGCTTATAGGAAACATTTAACCAATATCGTGCAATACATTGACTGTTCATTCATTCCACAGTTACTACCTGTCCATTGTGTTCTAGGATTTTTGAAGAGGAGATAATGAGCATGGTGGGAGAGGATTGGTAGGCCTGCAGGTGTCAGCAAGTGACTCCCACTGAGCAGACCTAGGCCAACAAGCAGAACCACCCCCCAGTATTTTAAGTACTTCTTTTCAGCAAATTCCTATTGAGAAATGAGAAGTTGAATTTGGACAGGTAGAGCAAGGAAGTGGGAGGATGGAGCCAACCCAGGCCCGAGTCCAAACCCATGTTATTTCTTCACGACTTGCTGCCTCTCTTTCCCTTAGGAATGACTGCTGGATTCTGGATCTGAAATTCCATCAAATAGACATCCCAGTGCAGGTGAAAGAAACTCAAGATGCATGAACAATAAGCAAGTCATCAACTACAGATAACAACACATCATTGCCATTTTTCCTTTTGTGAGGGCAAATACTTTTCTGAGGCATAGTTCCTTAGAGATTACTTCCCTTTAGGTCACTTACCAGTTAGTTGTATGCCCCTGAGAAAGTCGTTCCACCTTTGAGGTGTACTTTCATCTATTAAGGGAGAACTAAAAGGAGCTGGAATTTGACGAAAGTCCCCTCATAAAGTAATTCAAAGAACTAAAATGAGAAAATGCACATGAAAGAACCTGGCATAGTAATTGGCACTAAGTAGGAACTCCAGAGATTTTTCTTTCATTTGTACATGATTTATTTGAGGTCCCATTCCTGGGAGGCTATGCTTCGCTGCCTATCTAATTTGATGTATTGTACCCAGCTTGTTCATGTATGAAGACAAAAGGCAGTAGGAATCGGTAGAAAGAATGTGACTTTGGGGTAAATACAGATCTTGGTTGGACTCTTGGTTCTTGTCATTTCCTGTCTGTGTCCTTTGCTGGTCACTTACTTTGACTTCAGTTTCCCCCTATGGAAGAAATGGGGTGAGTAGTATTTACCTTGAAATGTTGCAGCAAAGATTAAATAAGGTAAGATCTAAAATTTCTCATGTTTGGCACACCACAGCATTATTGATAGGACACCACCATATCAACCTTAGTTATTATGTGCTTGGATTGTTTTTCAAATAATGAGGAGCTTCCCTGTATTCCCCTACAGCCTAGAATTCAGTATGTAGAATATATAGTCCCCTGGACAAAGTTAACTGGTTAACATAAAGATAAAACCCATCATTTCTTTTTCTTTGGAGGGTGGGGGAAGGTATCAGAGATTGAACTCAGGGACACTTGACCACTGAGACACATCCCCAGCCCTATTTTGCATTTTACTTAGAGACATGATTTCACCAGGTTGCTTAGTGCCTCACTTCTGCTGGCTTTGAACTGGTGATCCTCCTGCCTCAGCCTCCCAAGCCACTGGGATTACAGGTGTGTGCTACCATGCCTGGTCCATGATTTCTTTTCTTTGGTAATCTCAAGAGTTAGCCAACTGAGATACTTTTAGTGTCTTCCAAAAAAAAAAAAAAAAAAAAAAACAGTATTGAAGGGTGCTGTTGTGTTTAAGAAACATGAATGTCCCTTCAACAAGTGATCAGTTACAACACTTTTGGTTTTCAAAACACAGTTGATTATATACATCAAAAACAATAATTTGCAAGTGGGACTCTAAATTTGGTGTCTGAACAATGTGATTCAGACCAGTCCCACTGAGAATAAAAATGGTAGATGAAATAGCTGCAAACCTACCTTTTTCAAAGTATGGAAAAGCTAGTAAGATAGTAAGGCACTACAAGGCAGAAATCTAGGTGAAAGTGGAAATTTGAATAGATCCAGAAAATGCTGGAACTGTTCTTGCCCTGAGAGTATTTTCCCAAAAGCAGTGAATTTAAACTTCAATTTTTAATGCCTTACAAAATGATGAGGAAAAAGGTCTAACAAGTCTCAGCAATGCTGAAGTGACTGAAATTATAGAAAGTTTCTTTTCCAACCACATTTGATTTAAGCCAGAAACCAATAACAAAAGTGGGAAAACTCCATGCATTTGGAAATGAAGAATTACATTTCGAAATAACATATGGGGCAAAATTAAAATTAGAAGATATTTTGAACAGAATGAAAATGCCACATTTAAAAATTATTTCAATGAAGCCAAGAAGTACTTTGAGAGCATTTTATAGCCTAAAGTGTATGTATTAGGAAAGAGAAAAGGCTAAAAATTAGTTTGTATCCACTGCAAGAAATAAGACAATTTTTTAAAAACACAAAAAATTCAAAGAAAATAGAATGGAATTATAAAGATAAGAGCACAAAATAATGAAATAAAAATGAATATAACATGCAGAGTATCAGTAAAGTCAAAAATTAGTTCTTCATAAAACTGACAAAATAAATAAATCTTTGGTAAACCTGATCAAGGAAAAATAAGAAAAGTCACAAGTAGTCAGTTTCAAAAATGATAAATGAGATGTCACTACAGATGCTCTAGAGATAATTTAATATAAGGGAAGATTTGACATTCCAAATACTTTAGTGAAGTGCACATATCCCTAGAAAAATGTACTTTAGCAAAACAAATTTAAGAAAAGTTGGCACAGAAGTTTAAAAATATTCCCACAAATTAAACTCCAGGTCCAGACCGCATCAAGTACTAAGCTTTACAAATACTCATGGAAGACAACTTCCACGCTTATACAAACTATATCATAGAAAAGGAAGAAGAGGGCACAAAACCCAACTCATTTTATGAGACTAGAGTAACCTCAATACCAAAATCAATCAGGATATAACAAAAAAGGAAAATTACTTTTCTATGTCATTTATACAAAGCAAAATATCACCAGATCAAATCTAACTGTTCTGGGTTGAGGGTGTATCTCAGTGGTAGAGTACTTGCCTAGCATGGGCAAGGATCTGGGTTCTATTCCCAGCACTGTTTTAAAAAAATGAGTTTGGTGGCATGTGCCTGAAATTCCAACTATTCAGGCATTTCAAAGGTGGAGGATCACTTGAACCCTGGAGTTCAAGGAAGTCTGAGCAATGTAGCAAGATCCTGTCTCAAACACACCCAATATATAAAATAGATATTACATCATCCAAGTTAGATATTTTCTAAAAATGCAACCATTGGCTAAACATTTAAAAATCAATTATAATGTGTCATACTAACCAACCAAGTGGAGAAAAACATATGATCATATTAAAAGTTTCATCAAAAAAAAAATTGACAAAATTCAACATCCACTCAGGCATAATAAAAAATAAAAACCTTTATCAAACTAGGAGTAACACGGGCTTCCTTAATCTAGTAAGGTATTTCTGCCCTACCTCAAAATTAAAAACCTCTTCTAGGCATAATATTTGGTTGATTGATGATGATCTTTCTCTCATTTTAGGAATGAGACAAGGTTGTCTGTTACTACCACTTTGCTGCTGATCCTTGCCAGTACAGTAATACAGGAAAAAAAAATTTAATGGTATAAGTATTGGGAAATAAGTGGTAAAACTGTCATTGTTTGCAGATGCTGTGATTATAGACTTAGAAAATATAAGACTGAGTACGGATAACTTTGAGAAAAGTTGAAGATCTAAGTAAGCGGGGAAATGTACCATTTTCATAGATTAGAAGACTCAATATTTTAAAGGTAGTAGTTCTCTTCAAATTGATTCATAGAGTCAACATAATGCAACCCCAGGCCAAAGTCTATGTTTTGAAGAAAAGCAAAACAGAAACTGTCACATCTTCTTTCAGAGTGATGGTAATTAAGAGAGTGTAATATTGGCACTGGGATAGACCAAACAGTGCATCAGAAGAGGCCCCAATGGAGAACATCCCGTTTATGGACACATGATATGTGGCAGAGTAGGATTTCTATCAGTGGTGGAAGGGATGGATTTTTAATCAATGTTGCTAGATAATTGATCTGTGTGAGAAAATGTGAAATTGGTCCCCTAACTTACACCAGATGCAGAAATTATAGATGTCGTTTAGACTTAAATGTAAAAGCAACTTTATAGTTTTTAGAAGAAAACATGTTATATTTGTGATCCTGAGGTAGGGAACAACTTTCAAGAAACAAAAGTCACTAACCATAAATGAAAAGATTGGTGAATCTGACTACAGTACAGTTGATAAATTATTCTTATTAACAGCTATCATAAAGAAAATGAAAACATAAACCACAAAGTAGAAGGTAGTTGTAACAGTGATAACCAGCAAAGCACTAGCATCCAGAATGTACAAAAAATACAACCCAATAGAAAAATAAGAATATCTCCTAATATCCACACCCCATCCCAAAGAACTCAATAATGATGATGATAATATTAAGCCTCATTATTAATCAGGAAAATGAAAAGTTAAACACAATAAATACCATTCTATACTCCCAGACTGGCAAAATTTAAGAGCCTAACAATACCAAGTCTTGGCAAGAATATCAAGTAACAGAAATTGCAAACACCTCTAGTAAGTGTGTAAACTGGCATGACATCTATGCTAAATAGAATAAGGATGAAAGGTCATGGAAATCAAAATATTTTTGACTGTCTACCATGTGTTATGTGCATTTAATTCTCAAGACAACTAGATTTTATAAGGAAGCGAACCTTACATAAAATGAGTCAGAATTTGACTCCAGGCCTCTTCTAAACTCTTATTACTAGAGATGTTGAACATTTTACTGTTCCTGGGGGAGTCATTTTGTGGTCTGGAGAACAAATGCAACTGTTAGCAAAAGAACCCTTTAGATCAATTCATTTGGATACATGAGTTAGCAGGACCTGAACACCTGCCAAGTGAGAAACCTGAGAATTGTAAATTTAGCATTACATGAAAGGTTAGTTGTTATGGATGGAAGAGAACAGGTTTCAGTAATTTATTCATGTCAAAAGAAGTTATGTACAATTTTTAAAAATATGTTTTTAAAACTATCCTTTTAATTTTATGACGTTATGGGATACTGTGTGATAATTCCATACATGGATATACCATGTAATGATCAAATCAGGGTAGTTAACATTTTCATCCCCTTAAACATTTAAATTTTTGTATAAACATGCAATAATTGCACATTTATAAAGTATAGTGTAATATTTCAATACATGTGTACTATATGAACACATGTACAAATCAGGGTAATAACCATGTCCATCTCCTTATCATTACTTTGTGTTTGGAACTTCCAAATTCCTCTTTTCTAGTTATTCATGAAACATACAATAGGTTATTGTGAGCTGCAGTCTTTCCACTCTTCTGCAGAACACTTATTTCTTCTGTGTTTGTTATCTGATCTCTCACTATCCCTCCTCCCATGTCCACTTTGGATAGAATGATTAATTAGATGCTATTCTGCTGTGTATCTAACAAATCAAGATAACTATACAATGAAATGTAATGATTTCTATTTAGTGTAAGTTTAAATAGCATTTTGAATAACCTTAAACAGGGTAGAAGTATAGTCCATTCAAAATGCAGCCAGACAACTAGGCATGCCTAGATTCAAGTTTTGGAGGTATATAACCAGGAATGAAAATGTTGGGTCATAGGGTTCTTTTAACTTTTTGAGGGACTGCCAGCGTGTTTTCAACAGCAGCTGTGCCATTTTACACCCCCACCAAAAATGGGCAAGAGTTCTGATTTCTCCATATTCTAACCAACAATGTTTTTTATTTTTTAATATTATAGCCATCTTAATGGGTATGAAGTGGTACCTATTGTGGTTTTTTTTTTGTTCTTTATACATTTTATTTCAGCTTCATTTTTTAATTAATTTTGATTCATTGTACACAAATGGAGTACAACTGTTGTTTCTCTGGTTGTACACAAAGTAGAGTCACACCATTTGTGTAACTATACATGTACACATGGTAATGATGTTTGTAACATTCTGTTATTATTCTTACCCCCCACCCTGATCCCATCCCACTTTTTCCCCTATGCAATCCATCCTTCCTCCATTCTTGCCTCCCTCCCACCCTGCATTATGCATCATTATCCACTTATCAGAGAGATCATTCAGCTTTTGGTTTTTTGGGATTGGCTAATCTCACTTAGCATGACACTCTCCAACTTCATCCATTTACCTACAAATGCCATACTTTTATTCTTCTTTATGGCTGAGTAATATTCCATTGTGTATATATACCACAGTTTCTTTATCCATTCATCTATTGAAGGGCATCTAGGTTGGTTCCACAGTCTAGCTATTGTGAATTGAGCAGCTATGAACATTGATGTTGCTGCATCATTGTAGTATGCTGATTTTACCTCCTTGGGGTATAGGCCAAGGAGTGGGATAGCTAGGTCAAATGGTGGATCCATTCCGAGTTTTCTAAGGAATCTCCACACCACTTTCCAGAGTGGCTGCACTAACTTGCAATCCCACCAGCAATGTATGAGTGTACCCTTTTCCCCACATCCTCGCCAACACCTGTTGTTGCTTGTATTCTTGATAAAAGACATTCTAATTGGGGTGAGATGAAATCTTAAGGTGGTTTTGATTTGCATTTCTCTTATTACTAGGGATGTTGAACATTTTTTCATATATCTATTGATTGCTTGTAGATCTTCTTCTGTAAAGTGTCTGCTCATTTCCTTGACCCATTTATTAATTGGGTTATTTTGTATTCTTGGTGTAAAGATTTTTGAGTACTTTATAGATTCTGGAGATTATTGCTCCATCTGAAGTTTGTGTGGCAAAGATTTTCTCCCAATCTATAGACTCTCTCTTCACATTGCTGATTGTTTCCTTTGCTGAGAAAAAGCTTTTTAGTTTGAATCTATCCCAATTATTGATTCCTGCTTTTATTTCTTGTGCTTTGGGAGTCATGTTAAGGAAATCTGGTCCTAGGCCAACATGATGAAAATTTGGACCTATTTTCTCCTCTATTAGGTGCAGGGTCTCTGGTCTAATTCCTAGGTCCTTGATCTACTTTGAGTTGAGTTCTGTGCAGGGTGAGAGATAGGGGTTTAATTTCATTTTCCTGCATATGGATTCCCAGTTTTCCCAGCACCATTTGTTGAAGAGGCTGTCTTTTCTCCATTGCATGTTTTTGCCTCCTTTGTCAAGTATGAGATACCTGTACTTATTTGGGTTTGTCTCTGTGTCCTCTGTTCTGTACCATTGATCTACCTGTCTATTTTGGTACCAATACCATGCTGTTTTTGTCACTATTGCTCTGTAGTATAGTTGAAGGTCTGGTATTGTGAAACCCCCTGCTTCACTCTTCTTGCTAAGGATTACTTTAGCTATTCTGGGTCTCTTATTCCTCCAAATGAATTTCATGATTGCTTGCTCTATTTCTATGAGGTCCGTCATTGGGATTTTAATTGGAATTGCATTGAATTTGTATAGCGCTTTTGGAAGTATGGCCATTTTGACAATATTAATTCTGCCTATCCAAGAACATGGGAGATCTTTCCATCTTGTAAGATATTCTTTAATTTCTTTAGTGTTCTGTAGTTCTCATTGTAGAGGTCTTTCACCTCTTCTGTTAAATTGACTCCCAGGAATTTTACTTTTTTGAGGCTATTGTGAATGGGGTAGTTTTCCTAATTTCTCTCTCAGAGGATGCATCACTTACAAGTAAAAATGCATTAGATTCATGAGCATTAATTTTATATGCTGCTAATTTACTGAATTCATTTATGAGTTCCAGAAGTTTTCTGGTGGAATTTTTAGTGTCTTCTAAATAGAGAATCATGTCATCAGTAAATAGGGATAGTTTGAGCTCTTCTTTTCCTATTTGTATTCCTCTAATTTCTTTGGTCTGTCTAATTGCTCTGACTAGAGTTTCAAGGACAATGTTAAATAGAAGTGGTGAAAGAGGGCATCCCTGCCTTGTTCCTGTTCTCAGGGGGAATGCTTTCAATTTTTCTCCATGTAGAATGGTGTTAGCTGTGGGCTTAGCATAGATAGCCTTTACAATGTTAAGGAATGTTCCTACTATCCCTATTTTTTCTCGTGTTCTGAGCATGAAGGGGTGCTGTATTTTATCAAATGCTTTCTCTGCATCTATTGAAATAATCATGTGGTTCTTGACTTTAAGTCTGTTGATGTGGTGAATTACATTTATTGATTTCCGGATGTTGAACCAACCTTGCATCCCCGGGATGAAACCCACTTGATCATGGCACACTATCTTTTTAATATGCTTTTGTATGCGATTTGCTAAAATTTTGTTTAGAATTTTTGCATCTATGTTCATTAGGGATATTGGTCTGAAATTTTCTTTTCTCAATGTGTCCTTCTCTGGTTTTGGTATCAGGGTGATATTAGCTTCATAGAATGAGTTTGGAAAATTTCCATCCTCTATTTCATGAAATACTTTGAGGAGTATTGGAATGAGCTCTTCTTTGAAGATCTTGTAGAACTTGGCTGTGAATCCATCTGGTCCTGGACTTTTCTTTGTTGGTAGGTTTTTGATGACTTCTTCTATTTCATTGCTTGAGATTGATCTATTTAAGTTGTGTATGTCCTCCAGATTCAGTTTGGGTGATTCATATGTCTCTAGGAACCTGTTGATGTCTTCTAGGTTTTCTATTTTGTTGGAGTATAAATTTTCAAAATAGTTTTTAATTATGTTTTGTATTTCAATAGTGTCTGTTGTGATATTTCTTTTTTCATCACCAATTTTGGTTATTTAAGTTTTCTTTCTCTCCTTCTCTTTGTTGGTGTGGCTAAGGGTTTATCAATTTTGTTTATTTTTTCAAAGAACCAACTTTTTGTTTTGTCAATTTTTTGAATTGTTTCTTTTGTTTCAATTTCATTGATTTCCCCTCTGATTTTAATTATTTCCTGTCTTCTACTACTTTTGCTGATGAACTATTCCTCTTTTTCTATGGCTCTGAGCTATAATGTGAGGTCATTGATTTGTTGACTTTTCATTCTTATATTAAATGCACTCCATGCAATGAATTTTCCTCTTAGCACTGCTTTCATAATATCCCAGAGATTTTGATGTTGTATGGTTGTTCTTGTTGATCTCTAAGAATTTTTTTATTTCCCCCCTAATGATTTCTGTTATCCATGCATCATTCAACAGCATATTATTTAGTCTCCAGGTGTTGGAGTAGTTTCTGTTTTTTATTTTATCATTGATTTCTAATTTCATTCCATTATGAGCTGATAGAATACAAGGTAGTATCTCTATCTTTTTGTATTTGCTCAGAGTAGCTTTGTGGCATAGCATATGGTCTATTTTAGAGAAGGATCCATGAGCTGCTGAGAAGAAAGTATATTTGCTTATTGATAGATGGAATATTCTAGATATGTCTGTTAAATCTAAATTATTGTGCTGTTGAGTTCTATGGTTTCTTTGTTCAATTTTGCTTGGAAGATCTGTCCAATGGTGAGAGGGGTATGTTAAAGTCACCCAGTATAATTGTGTTGTGGTCTATTTGGTTCCTGGAGTTGAGGATTTGATTGACATACATGGATGCACCATTGTTTGGGGCATAAATATTTATGATTGTTATGTCTTGCTGATTTATGCTTCTCTTAAGGAGAATGAAATGTCCTTCTTTATCTCTTCTAATTTTGGCTTGAAGTTCACTCTATCTGATATGAGGATGAAAACCCCTGCTTTTTTACTGAGTCCATGTGCATGATATGTTTTTTCTCATCCTTTCACCTTTAGTCTGTGGGTTTCTTTTTCTATGAGATGAAATCATTCTGGCTTCTGTGGGAAGAACATGTTGCAGAGGCCACAGCCCAAGTAGGAAGTTGTAGGGATTCTTTAGGACAGAGATGGTGGTAGTTTAGACTAGAGGTGTTAAAAGATTAAATAGACTTACTCAAGGGTTATTAATGAGGTTAAGTGTTGGCATCAATTTCTTTAAAACTCTTTGCACTAGACTAGTGCAGAATCTTCCACTGCAGCTGTAAGAACTTCCCTGTAGTGGTTGTGGAGCTGTTCCAGAGTCTAAACAATCAAGTGATAATTACATCCACCTTTTTTTTTTTTTTTTGAACCACGGATTGAACTCAGGGACACTTGGCCACTGAGCCACATCCCCAGCCCTATTTTGTATTTTATTTAGAGACAGGGTCTCACTGAGTTGCTTAGGGCCTCACTAAGTTGCTGAGGCTGGCTTTGAACTCGCGATCCTCCTGACTCAGCCTCCCAAGTCGCTTGGATTACAGGCGTGCACCACCACGCCCGGCTTACATCCACTTTTCATTTAACAAATCAACTAACTATTTCCCTTTTATAAAACAACTATTTTGTTGCCCAGAGTATGTTTTGTTGGGTGGCTAGTAGAGATCTGATACCCATAACTCAGTCACTCAAGTAGTTTAATACTTTGCTGAAGGCTGGGAGTTAATTGTGTTGATTTTGACCATTATACAGGTTCTTAACTGTTTTTTCTATTATGTATATTGCTCATTATGGGGTAAAGTTCAGCTTTTTTACATGTAATAGAAATTTTCAGATGGATACACATTTAAACAAATCATTAGCACTGTACTTCAGAACTGTTATCACAAGTCACATAATAGTTGCAGAAATGATTTTTAAAACCAGTGCTATATTACTGTTTAATTATATTACTGTTTAGAGGGTTCTCAAATCAGAAAAGGATTTTCTCCCTTTCATTTTTGAGAAGTAAAAATGCCCTTGTCAAGCAATCATGCAGTCTGCAATCAGTAGGAACTGCTAGGATGGGCTTACCACCCAGGCATAGATTGAGCCAGCAAGAATATGCTGAGCCTAAAATAGATGCAGAAGTTCATTGCTAACAGATGGCATAAGCAACAATATCATGGGGTCAGCTCCCCACATCCTTAGTCCCCCAGGAAGGCAGTGAATCAGAGGGGCCAGATGACAGATGACATGAGCAGTGGGTCACTCTGTCACAAAGGAGCTGTTTCCAAATATTATATCTAAGCCATTCTATAGCTTAAAGTTGAACCCTAAGGGAGAAAGCAAGATGGAATCCCCAGGCCTCACTAGAGTGAGGAAGGTTGGTGAGAAACTGCCTCCTGGAAGCTCCCACAAGATAGAGAAGGAGTGAAAAACTGTCCTCACAAGACTGCTTATCTAACCATGTTCCAGGATGATCACAGGACATTTGACCAAGATTCAGGTCAGCTTGCAGCTGGGCCTTGTTTATTTCTTTTGTGTGATGCACCAGGTTGTCAGGACATCTCAGCAGATGCATTCCTCTGTCTCCAAGAACATATGTGGAAAATGTAGGGAATGCCTTTTATCTCTATTGGTAGGTGGTAATGCAAAATGCTTATTTATAGGCTGGGGATGTAGTTCAGTTGGTAGAGTACTTGCCGTGCAAGTACAAGGCCCTGGGTTCAATCCCCAGCACCACAAAAAATGCTTATTTATTTATTTTAATAAGAATCATAGTACTATTTAATGGTTCATTGGTCATTCAGTGTTCATTAGAAATCCTTCAGTCATGGTAAGTCAGAATTTTACCACTAGGTGGCGCATGACAAATATTCATCCAGTTGGTAAGAAAAACTCTAAGGGATTACAAACGTGATTATCGTTAATTCCATGATGTATAAAAGCTTTGCCTTAAATATAATTATCGTGCAGTAATTATTTTTCTCAAAACCTTTTGTTTTCTGAATTTACTGTTTAATAATTTTTTTCGTTTACAGTACTTGAAACCTACAGAGAAGTTCAAAATATAGTGAATGTGCATACTTGACCTAGATAGACTAATTATCATGTCTCCGTGATCTTTTCGAAAGTATTTAAGACTAATTTGTATACATTATGGCCTTTTGTTTCCCATTTCTTCAACATGTGCCTCATAAGAACAAGTCCATCATCCTACATTATCATACCCAAGAACTTTTACATTGATCCAATATTATCTAATATATAATCTATATTCTAATGGACCCAATTGTCCCCCAAATGTCTTTTTATTTTCCTTCCAGGATGCAATCAAGAATCACACATTCCACTGAGTTGTCATATCTCTTTAATCATTAATCTAGAAGTTTTCCTACCCCATTCCCCTTTTTAAAAATATGACAATGACATTTTGCAAGGTTCAGGCCAGTTGCCTTCCAGAATGTTGCACAGTCTGAATTTTTCTGATTTTCTCTTCATCGTGACAGACATTACATATTTTTGACAAGAACTTACCTAGGTGATGGGTGTTTTCCATTTTATCACAGCAGGCAGCTCATTTCCGTTCATACTATCATTGGTAATATGAAGTTTAATTAGTTTATTAAGTTGGTATCTGCCAAATCTCTCCATTGAAAATAAACGTTTCCCTCTTTTATAATTAATTAATAACTTCTGGGTGATATTTTAAAAATCCTGTGAATTTTCTGTTCCTTAATATTTCACCCAGTATTTTTAGTGTGCATTAATGATCCTTGCCTAAATCAATCATTTCACTGATGTTTTCCAAATGTTCATATACTAATTTCCTCATTCCTTATAACTATGTAAACTGTTATTGCTTCAAAAGAAGTGATTTACCTCCCCATCATCACTTTTATTTTTGCTATCACTGTGGATACATGGATTATTTTTATTCAATGTTTTACAATTAGCTACCATCATTTTTATTATTTATTTATTTATTTTTGATACTAGAGATTGAACCCAGAGGCACTCCACCACTGAGCCACATCCCCAGCCCTATTTTGTATTTTATTTAGAGACAGGGTCTCACTGAGTTGCTTAGGGCCTCGCTAAGTTGCTGAGGCTGACTTTGAACTTGCGATCTTCTTGCCTCAGCCTCCCAAGCCTCTGGGATTATACGTGTGCACTGTGCCCGGCTCATTTTTATTTTTGATGTTAAAATTGAACTCAATTTGGCTATTGGGAGCCCTGTCAATGCATCTCCTGTGTCCTTTGGTATGTCGCCATCCTTAACTGCTTCTTTACTATATGATGTGTTTCAAGCTCATCTTATACTTTCAATACCAGATATAGAATCAGCTATTTCTCCAGTAAACCTTGGTTTCTTTCAGTGGGGGAACAAATAGTATTTAGAAAGCAACATGTAAGCATTAAATATATTCATTATTACAACCGTGTCAAACTTAGTGCTACTGAGATGTCATTGCCTCCTTTCAGTAGGTGGGCCTAGTAATATACATTTTAGAAAATCATGAGTTCATACTGATACTTCCAATTCAAATCTGTCTCCACAGATGTCTTCAGGATTCTCTTCATTTTGTCAGGTTCTATATTTGTGTCTCCTTTCTCCCAGAGTGAGAACTCCGCTTCTAAAAAAAGTCAATCCATTTATTCATTTGCTCTTGTCATACTGTAATACACATATGACATCTATGTGTATATGTGTGTGTCTTTTTGTGCATAGTTTTAAAATTTACTTCCCTGATAACATTACCAATAACAAAGTTTGCATTTCAGTTTTTTTGCTCAGGACCAAATGGTGATATTTATTGAAAATGTCGATATCTGGGCTTGTCCTAAAGCTACCAGTGAAGAATCCTTGGGAATAGGTCTTTGTAATCATCATTTTAAAAAATGAACACTCCAAACACTCTGATGTTTGTGATGCTATGAGCAATGTTGTGATTCAGAACATGTAGTGAAAGTTTGAGGCCAGTCTTGAGTACTTAGTGAGACCCTGTCTCAAAATCAAAAATAAAAAGTTCTGGGGATGTGGTAAAGCACCCCAGAGTTCAATCAGTATCAAAAAAGAAAGAAAGAAAGAAAGAAAGAATGAATGAAAGGAAAAAAACCAACATGTAGTGATTAAGAACACAGGTAAAAAAGGTTGATATTCCTGTTCTGTTACTTAATCTCTAAAATTTCTTCTTTTTTTTTAAGTATAAGGTATTGAACTGGATTGTCAGGTATCTCCTATCTAGTAAATATTCACTTTCAGAAAAGCAGATTAAAATACTGGATAGTTTGTGTTTGCGAAAATAAGCCAACATATTATTAAAACTGCACTGTAGGGGCTGGGGTTGTGGCTCAGTGGTAGAACGCTTACCTAGCATGTATGAGGCACTGGGTTCGATTCTCAGCACCGCATATAAATAAATGAATAATAAAAAAAAGTCTATCAACATTTAAAATGTTAAAAAAAACTACACTGTAAAGGTAAGTGCACATTGTCAATTGATATACTATATATGTATATATATATTAACGTATTTTAAAATTAATTATTTTTATTTCCTCCACCTACTGGTTCATTATTTGGGTCCAATCATGTAACAGTCTTTCCTGCAAATGTTACGCAAAGTTGATGAAGGAAAAAGATCAATTACACAAAATACTTCTACTTTGCAATATGTGCATATTATTTAGATTATGACCTTTTAGAAGGGGGAGTGACTGTGTTTGATTCACTTTTATAATCCCTGCCCTCAGCACAGTGTTTTCAATGTGGTGAGAGTCACATAACTGTGAGGTCAATGAATGGCTCTTTTTATTTTAGCAAAATATACATACCATAAAATTTATCATTTTTATGATTTCCAAGTTCAGCGGCATTTATCACATTCACATATTTGCATTGCAGCACAGGTTCACTGAGCACTGCACCAAGACAGGGGTCAAAAACAATCTGCTTTTTCTGGTGGAATGTCCTTTGAATCCTACACTTTCCTCTGGGTAGCTCGTTATTACATTCCTGACTTTCCTTATTACTTACTTGGGGAAAACATACATTGAATATGAAAATGGTAAAACTTCTCATCAGAGACCAGACCTTGTCAGTGTTCTCTGATGCCTAGTAGGACTACTGCAGGAAAAAAAATATTAATGAGAATGTTGCTAGGAGACGGAAGAGACAAAAGCCCATGGTCTTGTAGGGGTTCCCCTGGAAATCAAGACAGTTTAAGTATGTTTTGTATCAGAGGTTTAACCATTAAACTGTGTTCTTCAGTGAACATGCATGTTTTAGCATATAATGTTTAGCATGATATTGCATTTGGGGAGGGTTTTTGACGATAATCTTCAGGCATTTCATTTCTTCGCATTGGGCTAATCCCTTTCTCAGAGCGCAGCTCATTTTCAAGTGGCTGTTGCGTTGCTGCTTTCCCCCACCCCTTCAGTGCGACAGCCTCGGAGCTGGTGGAGAGACAGAGAGCACGCAACTGGTAAGTAGCTGAGAAAGCAATCGTGAAATAGTTACCGGGGCTCTCCTTTTCAAAGCCACTGACGTGTTTTGATGCAGTAGAAAAATACATAACTGT
The DNA here is from genome assembly GCA_020662805.1 of Glaucomys volans. NCBI lineage: Eukaryota > Metazoa > Chordata > Mammalia > Rodentia > Sciuridae > Glaucomys > Glaucomys volans. The sequence continues at coordinate 789,995 of JAJEJO010000169.1, read as the reverse complement.
ATAGGAATTTCTCAAGTCAGTGGCACTAAGAAGCTGGATTACATTACAGATATTCCATAGTTGCGTTTCTAGTTTAAAGCTTGTTTCTTGAATGGTGAATGAGTTGCTAGAAGGAAATAAAGAACCTTCCCCTCCTGATTCCGGTAAGATACCTCCCCCAATAAGATTTGATGAAGATATCACTAAAATGGGAAATTGCCTTCAGAAAGGTATCTTTGATGCTCTACGATGTTGGGTTTAAACGTGATGAAATGGGTTACGTATCAAGATGTTCGCAGATCTGGTTTCTTTTCTCGGTGTGTGGAGAGCATGAGAAAAATATTATTTTGCACTGGAGAAAAGGATGTGATGATGCCTCTTTTTTTTTTTAATTAAGAAAATTGTGTGACGAGCTGTGTGTATGGGAGAGAGAATGAGGGAGAGGGCAGCCTGTAATAACATTAAGATTGATTGCTTCACGTGAGAGATGAACGTGCGTCGAACTGCAGAGATTAGAAATCAACTTTAGGATGAAAAATCCTGAAAAAAATGACGAATATTGTGAGTGTACCTTCATTGGAAAAAATCATGTGTATATTTGGACGTCACTAGGTACAGTAAAGACAGAAGGTTCTCAATGCTTCTTTTTTATTGAAAATGGATGAGTAGGGTAGCAGAGATTCCTAACAACACAGATTTTATGTTTGTTTATGTTTTCGTAGGCTGGTTCCTGCCAGAAAAAAAGACAAAACAGTCAAGTAGTGGTTTTAAAAATGTCTTTGGAATTTGGATTGTTTTGACACTTCAGCAGGAAGAAAGGACAAAAATAGATTGAATTGGATTGAAGTTAGATGACAGAGCAGCAATCAGAGGAGAAATAAGAAAGGAAAAGCTTATTAGAAAGTCCACGAGACAGGCCCTTTCCCAAGTTGAACATGTCTGCTGGTAGCATGTTTTGCAGGGGAAAGGAAGAGAGAGTATTGAAGGGGGGGGGATGCATCAGCAGAGCACTGCGGCAAAGAGAGTGACTGACGCATCTAGGGACATGTGACTGTTCTCTGGTGTAGTGAAGAAAAATTTCCAGGACTCCATCTTGTATAAGAAATTCTATACATACTAACACACAAATAATGCTCTAATCTTCTTGTGGCATATAGCAAGTTCATCTTGGATAGTTGCATTGGTTGACATTGGTGTTTAATCTTTACTGTATTGTCTTTGTTCCTAGACTTTTTTCTCTACACTCAGAGCTTTTATATGCTTGTTAAAGTGCTGGTTTTGCCCTTTATTATAAAAAATATTTTTGCAAAAAATTTGGAAAAATGTAAAGACTATAAAAATCACCCCAAATCCTCTAACCCAGAGGTAACTGCTATTAGCCTAGTTACTGTCAGTTTTCTCCAAATATTTGCAAATACATGCATAGAAATTTATATATTCTATATAAGACGAAGATCATATGTGCATGCAGTTTATAGTCTGCTTTATTCATTCATTAAATATATCTTAACAATTCCCAATATTTTAAAATATCCCTCAAGAGTATGATGTTGTTTGGATGCATAATTTCGGATCATATAGGAGTCTTACTAAATGTCCAATTCTTGAATGTATATATGTGCATTATTTTGCTGTTATAAATAATTTAAGGAACATTTTTCCATATAAATTTCTGTGTGCTTTTCTGGTTTTTTCCCCTAGGATAAATTCAGACGTGGAATTCCTGCATCAAATGGTATGAACCAGTTTAAGGTTTCTTCCCCTGACCCAAGACATATTGCCTAATTTACTTATCATATGTGGCAGAAGCGTTATTTTGCAGTCATTGTTTGCCCATTGATTTCTATCATTTATTGTGGTGGTGTTTTGGCATTTCGCAGCTCTACAGTTTTAGATATCTGCATCTGTCAATTTTGTGAGTCGTTTCCTGTGAAGCATTCACCTGTATACGTACCTACCTGTACTTTCCCCTAGCAACTCAATTTTTTCATTTTTTATAATTAACTCTATAATCCATCTAGAATTCATTTTGATAAGTGGTGTAAAGTAGGATCTAATTTTGTTTCTTTTCCAATAGGTCGCCAATTGTATCAGCCTTATTTATTGAATAATCCAACCTTCTTCCACTGATTTGAGATGTCAACAGCTGTCCTCCCATTAGATAGGGTGTAGCTTTCCACAGGTCGGCCATTTTCTCTCTACCCAAGATGGTTACCATCCACAGTGCACGCCTACCTTCTCGAAGCATCTGGCAGCATACTAAAGCATCGTGTTTGTGCTTCTGCTTTTCAAGAGTCCTAGGCACAAATAATTTAGGACAGTGGTTTTCAAACAGGATTTCTTGTTCATTTTAAATATTTAAAAATTTTATCTTTGTGACATGTTTTTTACAATTAAAAATTGAGGAACCCAACTGTATAAAACCACTGCTCCAGATGTGCTATTCCCCTTGGATGCAACTAACATGCCAGTTGTGTGTTTAAAAAGAAATACCTCTGTGGGGGGTGGGGGCATGGTAGTGCTAGTTCTGTCTCCTCCTTTCAACCTCTTTTTCTACTTCTCAGGTACTCGGAGAGTTAAAGGTGTCTGGATTCAGTCAGTGCCTGGAATTGTCTAGAATGGTATCAGAGGAAAAAGTAAGAAATGTATGAGGAGCAGAAATAACAGTGCTTGCCAGCCTGTTGCTGGCCGTAGTATGCTCTAGGGATTCAAAGGATGGAGGGTGAGTTCTAATCCATACTACCCCTGTTACCATCTCTTCAAGACAGGGAGACACCCCAATAATCCACTTCTTTTCACTGCAGATGGAAGGCTCAAGACAAAACATGGAGGCTTTCAGTAGAAGATAGGTTAAATATTACTGTAGAAATATTTGACAGTTAAAAAAATCACCTGCTATCCCCTGCCTCCCACAGAGCCTCCTTTTTCTGTTGATTTCTGGCCCTGGCCTCTAGACTTTACTGACTGGAAAAAAAGTGGGGTGAGTGGGAGGCTGCCTTGCCCACCCATGGTAAGGAACTTTGCCTCATAGAGACAGCCTCAGTCATTTCCCGACTTGCCGCATTAGGCTGTGATTTGTTTATGACTGGAGGCTGGTTTCCCTGGCAACAGGAGCCCGCCAGGGCATGCGCACTCACTCCTCTGCAGTAGCAGAATGCGGCTGTGGGGCCGGGGGAGGGGTCTTGGGGGCAGCGAATGCTGAAGGAGTTATGCCGCAGACATGACGTCAGTTTTTCTTCACTGCAGTGCCATCGTTATTGCGTACACAGAATTCCATTAAAAACCAAAAAATCCTCAGAACGCTCTGAGCCTCTCCCTTTTCCTTCCTCCCACATTAGCTGCATTCAGTATTTTCACCAGTGACCACGAAGTCTCTCTAATGCCCCCAGGCCCTCAAGGCCCCAAGGGGATCCCTATAGTGTGGGTACAAGAACAGACTGCCTGATTTCAAAGCTCAACCATTTGCTGGTTGTATGACCACGGGTTGGTTACTTAATCTCCCTGCCTCAGTTTTCTCAGATGTAAAATGGGGATAATAATGGCACCTTTAGAACTGTATGTGGTACATAGTAACCATTAAAAAGTGCTGTCTGTTGTTGTTTGTAGATATTAAGGGAGACTTGCCTGGAAACAGAGTTGTGCCTGCGTGTCCAACTATCCCTCTAATGCCTACAGCTGTCCAAAGAGCACGCATTTACCCCTGCAGCATGCAGACTCCCCCATAGCATCCAGATACACCCTAGGGCGCAGCCATAAGAACCACAGTAGGACGACTTGCCCCATAGCACAGGGACACATCATTTCACTAGACTGTTCCAGAGGCACTCGTGTTATCAACACAGAGACCCACCTAAGGGAAGCTGACCTGCCCACATGACAGACTTCTGCCACTATTAAGACTCTACCCATGACACATAGAAAATCCCAGCACCACAGTCGGTCTCCGCATCACCTAAACCATTCCCAGGGCACATGGACTCAACTCAGAGAACACAGAATCCCCCTGCGGCATGCAGATTCTCTTCCTGGTACACGATTCTCCTGTGCATGACCCACTGACTGAACCAAGCTGAGAGACTTCCTATAGCATTCAGACTCCCCGCACATCACACGTGCCAACCACACGGCCCGCATGCTTGCCCGATAGGCACTCATCTGCCCTACGACATCTGCATCTCTCTCCACACTGAGTTGCCACAAGACACACACTGTGGCCCTGTGTCACCAAATGTGGCCCAGTTCCCGAGGTACACTGAGGTACATGAACGTGGATCACAATGCACAGTTTGCATCACAGTATGCGAATCAGGGCTCCAGTGGATAGACTCATTCCACAGCAGACACTCGTGCCTCAGCATCTCACCTTTCTCTATAGCTTTCAGGGTGCCATCGCAGGGTGACCCATGGCACCCTCACTCAGCATTAACCCACAGCACAAATGCAAAAACCTACACCATGCAGACCTCCCACAGCACAATACCCCACCCCACGAGCACTCAGAATCACATCACGGCGCATACCTGCTGTACAGCTTCATGTCACCAACCCGTATTTCTTACAGTAGTTAGAACACATGTCCCCACACACATGAAGCCATTTGCCAGGGGACTCAGATTTACCACAGAGCCCCCAGACTGCTCACACTAATGCCTACACAAACATTTCACTGCTCACACTAATGCCTACACAAACAAGATGGGTACCACCATGTTCCCCAGTTCCCCCGTCCATGAACATACTTGCCTCCCCGCTCGCGCAGACACTGCTGAACACTGGGACTCATCCAAACGTCCAGACAAGCCCTGTGAGACAGACTTACCCCATTCCATAGTCGGATCGCATGCACAACACTTCGACCTGCCTTAAAATTCCCAGGCAGGCCTGTAAACACATTTGCTTCACCATGCACAGACTCACTCTGCAGTGCAAAACCTACAAGGCGCAGAGGCACTTCCCACTGTGTAGACACCTAGCACACATCTCATCCCTCCTTCGCAGAGACTTCCGTCCTAATGCACAGACACGCTTTACCATACTGTTGGCCTGCAGCAGAGATACAGCTTGTGTAATGGTTAAGAGCAAGGCCTGTGGACCCAGATCACCTAGGTTTGAATCCAGATCCCCATTCTTGCTAATTGTGTCACCATGGGTAAGTATATTTATTTGTTCTTTGGTTACTCATCTGTAAAACCAAGATAACAGTGATGCCTACTTCAAAAGTCTATTGTGAATGATAAATGCATGAAGATGTGTTAAGTGCCTAGGGCAGTGCCTGGTGCAGAGGAGTAGTTAGAGTTGTTACTTTATGTTACAATCACCACCCCTTTTCACCACCGCTGGCACTAGTAAAGCGAAAGGGTGACCCCATATAGCTACCATCATCTGACACTGCAAACATTCACCACATGATACATCGGCCAGCCCCGGAGCATCTAGAAATATTGTACAGCATGCAGACAACTCACCATGACACCCTGTGGAACACAAGCAGAACCCTAAACCAGGAACCATTCACAACGCCCAGAGTTGTACTGGAATTAAGAAATTTAGTGTCCCAGTGCACAGGTGCCACTGCATGATGCACAGACCCAGCTCATAACATGCAGATGCCCAGCATTCAGCCTCACCTCACAGAGGCATTATAATGCAGAATCCCTGTCCTGGAACACATTCACTTACTCCTGTATCATGCTTGACCCATAAATAACTATACCCTGCATGTAGTAACTTGCCCATAAATCTGACACTACCATACATACAACCACAGGCCCCACACTATCCAGTACAAGTGGAAAACTTGTACTCAGAGCTGCAGCTGCCTGGCTTCCAATTTCACATCATTACTAATTTTGTGACCTTGAAAAGGTTTCTTGACCTGTCCATGCCTTACTTTTCTTATCTATGAATTAGCGATAATAAGGGCACCTACGTCATACAACTGTTTGTTAAGAGGAATAAATGAGTGAGTGAATGCCTATAAAATGTTTAGCACGATACCTGATAAAGAATTAGCATTATTGATGTTAGCTGATCTTGTGACTGTCGTTCTTCGTGCACATGGAGCTGGACCATAATGGTAAGACTCAATCTAAAACAATGGGGAACATCCTTCTGCACACAGAGTATCCCCCATAAATCCCAGAATCACATCACAACTCATACTCTCACTCCTCTTTCCTTGTACCTGTGTTGGCTGCACTTAGCCTACGGCACCTACAAGCTTTTACCACGCAGTCTCTGTACAACACCTAGACTCATCACACAATTCCACACATACCACCGTGCACAAAGGGAGCCATAATACAGAAACTCGACCATGTAGAAACTCATCCCAGTTCAGCGAGACGCTCCACAATATACATGCTCGCCCCAGAACACCGTATTGGCTCTATGACACAAAGAATTCACTTCAGAATCCCTAGAAACAATCCACAACACATAATCTTCTCCAGAGTACAGAAGCATATCCTAATACATAACCTTGGCTACAGTGAACACACCAGCTTCACAGCACAAGAAACCAGGATGTGTCCCCTGTCACAGATTCTCCCTGTAACATACATATTGGTTCAGTCGAACACCGTGTTGCCTACACAACACCAAGACTTGCCTCTTGGACACAGACATGTTGGACAACAAACATTAAATATCTCCCAGTGCACAGATATGCCACATAACACACGATTTGCTCTGCCACACGCAGAAATCTCCATGTCATCCAGACTCAACTCACAACTGCGGACTGAGCCCACAGCATGTAGCAATAGCCTTGGAAAACAGTCTCTCCCTACCACACACAGACTGGCCACACAGAATACCTCCTTCCTGCCACAGCCTCCCTCCCAGCTGCATGTCCCAGAAAGGGTGTTTCACACACAGCAAAGCACAGTGCATGGATACGCCCTGGCACACACAGGCTTACTGCAGACTGAGACTGGCCCCGAGCACTCGAATCCACTCCACATATCCACTCCACACGTACAGACTCGCACTCCAAATGCCACTAACCCACCAATCACTAGTCATGCCCCACAAGGCATGGATGAACCATAGACACAGGTGCACCTCACAGCACGTGGGCATCCTCAGACGATCCCCAGCACAGATGGGCTTCTTGGAACACTTCCATGCCTGTCCAAAACCTAGACTCGTGTAGAAGAAATGTTGAAAAACAACCCACTTCCACCAGCCTTGCTCCATGGCACCTAGACTCATCTTAAGCACACAGATTCATCCTGCCAGACATAAAATGGCCCACCATCACCCAGACTAGCTCCAGAACACCCAGACATGAGCCATAGAATACACACATACCTGCAAATTCTTCCCACAAGATAATGACTAATCTCACAGAACGCCTTCTCTACAACGCCAGCGCTGGCCTTCGAGCACATGGAAATGATGGGTGATACACAGGCACTTTCTACAATAACAGATATTACTTGTAATACAGACTTGCTCTGATACACTCACACATGCCCCTAGCCTAAGGGAATCACCCCATGAGAACTGAACTCACCCTGTGACACCCAGGCCTTCCCCTGAATACATGGATATGTCCCATAATACACATAATCCTCAGGCAACATAGACTGGTCCTGAAAAACGTAGGGCTTTTTTTTATTCCATAGCACCAAGACGTACATGAGAGCACACGGAAATGTTGAGCAAAATGCACATAAAACCCCATGATGCATAGACATGCCCACCCCCAGTCACTCCATTTACAGTCTACTGCAGCACGCCAACCCAGGGACTTGCCTAAGACAGACCAGCACATGAGATCCAGACCTGGTGGCAAAACCCTGAGTGCTCTGTGTCAACCAGACTTACCTTGGAGGAGCCAAGCCGGACCTGTGACAGCCTGACTTGCCCCATAACAACCAGAGAGACATGGCAATATCTAGATTGTCCAGACAACACACAGAAAGACTCCCCACAGTGTTTGCTTGTCTCCACAATACTGAGACTTTCCTCACAGCACATAGAAACACGGGAAAGATAAAACTTGCAACACCAGGACCTGCCCCCATAGCTCCTAGATTCCCACAGCCACCCAGAATGGCCCTGAATAAACCCAAAATACACCACCACAAGCAATGCCACGCTGCACCTCATGCTGTATGGCATGCTCCAGAACACACAGATTAAGACGTGCCTCAGCACACACAGGAATGCTGAAAAACACACAATCTAACACACAAAGCAAGGGATGTGTCCCACAACACCCGAACTTACCTCATAAGACTCGAGATGTACCTGTGACAACTAGATTCACCCCCAAACACCTGGACTTACTTCACCACACTCAGACTTGTCCCACGACACATAATAATGGCCCACCATCAAAAGAACCTTCACAACCCATAGGTTGGCCATTAAAACACCCCATCTTTTTGCCTTCACTGTATCAAGACTTGCCTCATGGCCCATAGAAACAGTGAACAAAACAGAACACCCACCAGTGCCTGGTGTACCTCCTCATCCCCAGACTCACTCTGTATGACTGGCCCAATAACAGATAATCGCCACAGTAGACATACATCCTCCAGCATCTATGAATGCATTCCACCACTGTCCCCATAATGCCTCTTTTGCTTCTACAACAGAAACGCTAGCTTCACAGAAGCAAGAACTGCTGGGCACCACACATGCAATTAAAGCCCTCAGGCAGAGCACTCATCACCCACATTTATTACAGAGGGACAGAACTTGTCCCATGACACACAGCTCTACCCCACACCAGACCAGCTCCATAAAACAACTTCTCACTTCTGCACTACCAAGTCTGCTTCACAGCACAGTCTGTAGAGACATGTCACCCAGCTCCACTCCACCACATCCTGACTTGCCACAGAACAATCCCTGTTGTCCCAACTCCCAAGGCCCCAGCTACCCAGGTTGGCCTCATAGCACAGATTACATTCTCCATAACACACTCTCCCCACACAGATCAGCCCTGCAAAGATCTTTCCTTTGCAATACATTTTCCTCTGATCTCACAACCTATAGAAGAAAACCCCACAATGTGCATATGTACCGTATAACAGCTTCTCAACTGTCGGACACAAAGACTTGCCTCCCAACACACAGCAAGGATTGAGAACAGACAGAAAAATCCCTCAGTGCACAGGTAGATGCCAGTACTCAGTCCATATTACAGTCGCACACAGCAAGATTCATACTGTCCCGCAGTACGCATATCCCACCACACCTGGATATGCCTACAAAGACCCATGTGCTCCCCATAACACACATAGTAACCCAACACAATATTTTGGGACCTGCACAACAAGCAGTTTTGATTTATATGCTGATGCAAACCAACAAATCCTATACTGTCCGTAAATGCTCCATTAGTTGAAAGCTTGTTGGCAAAATATCCACACTTATCCCATGACATACACGCTTGGCTCATGAAGGCACACTCACCCTGGATCACAGAGACTAACCCAACAGCACTCATACATCCCCAAGAAAGCCCTACAAAATGGCTCCTTACCTTCATTACACCATGACTCACCTTGGAGAACACAGAAACAATGGGCACCACATCCAAGTCACACAAGACACATGCCCACAGGACCCAGACTTGCTGCACAACAGTCACACTGGGGCACTCACACTCACCTGTTAGCACTTATTATTCCACAACATGCACGCACAACCCAGCATATACAAGCATTTCCTCTACAGCACCCAGACACCCCTTACAATGTAGAGACAACCCTCACAACTTAGATCCTCCCCAAATGATACAGAGAATTTCATGACACTACAGACTTCTCCCTATAATGTTCATATCATCCTCACAGCACCCCAAATTGCATCAAAACACACAATCCAAAATATATAGCTTCTCCTACCACTCATCTTCCAGACATCTTACAATGCACAAATGTGCCTCCTAGGATCCTGGTGCCTCAGGAGCACAGTATTGCACAGCAACTTACAGACATTTCTCAGGAGAGACACTCATGGGGAGAGACACACAGTGTCCACTCACATCCTCAAACACACAGACTGGCCTCCTAGCCCTGCCAGCGTAGTCTTGGCCAGCAGCTCTAAGACATGCCATAGGAAACAGACTTGTCCCACCAACAACATGGATTTTTCCTACCTTCCAAATCCATTCTCCAATGCCTAGACTTTTGCCTCCATGCACAGTGTAAGCCTACAATGCAGACTTCCCCACAAAACAGATTATTACCTTGCACTGCACCGCAACCACCTGATACTACCCTAAACACAGACATGCTCCACAGTGTCGAGAAACACCCCCCAGCTTCTGTAGGAACCCTGCAGTTCTCAGACTCTCCCATTACTCCACTGCAACCACACAGTACCTGGACCAACCTAAGATGTCACACGTGCTTCATGACATAAGACTCCCAGCGTAGTCCATAGACTCCCATCCTAATGTACAACTCCACTTCACAATGTAAAAAGCCACAGAATGCCAAAACTCATCCCAGAAGGCATTCTATCACCATAACACCTAGATTTGCTTCAGAAATGAGTCTTTCGACCAGAGTACTACAGAAAGGCCTCACAGTGCCTCCAGTGAACTTGTAATTGAAACACTTGCTCCACAGTGCCTGGACTCAAACACCAGGATGTGACCTATAACCTATAGATAAGTTCTGCAAGGCCAAAAAAATCTCTCTATAACACACAGCTTCACTCTAAAACCTTCGATTACCCCATGGTGGCAAGAACAGATCTCAAACATCCAGCGACACTCCCAAATTGTCTTGCCACACAATACTAAGGCACATCTTAGGATGCACACACTAGCTCCATGGTAGGTAGATACAGCTTACAATAGGCAGGTGTCCCCTGTGACGGGAAGAGTTTCCCACAAACACTGAATTGCCTCAAAATGCCTACAATCACTCTGAGGTGCAAATACCCCTCAAAGAAAACACGTGCCCCCCCACCCAGAATTACTCTAGGACTGACAGGCTTGGCCTGCCAATCAAGGCCTACCCCATATTGTACTTTCCTCACCAGATGTGTGTTTTACAGTCAGTTCTCACCCCACAAGCCACCTGAGCTGACCCCCTAGGTACACTCTACAGTATACATCTTCACCCCAGCCGCACCTGGGCAAACTCTCCAATGAACAGACGCCCCCCACACTGCACAACATACCTTGAAATTTTAGGGACACTCCCCACAGTCCCTGAATTGCCATGTCATTTTCAGCCTTCCACCAAGTGCAGACTCACTCCAAAACACCTCAAATCCAGTCACAGCATATAGACTCAACCCATACTAGAGTCTCCCCGAAACACACTAACAGGCTCCACGACACTGACTCCCACAGGACACACAATCTGATCCCAAACTCACATCACTCCACAACATCCAAATATGACCCACAATACACAAAAATGTACATGAAAACAACATACAACAAGGCCCACAAAGTACAGACTTGCCCCCAAACGCTCAGAGACACACCCTGTGATGCAAAAACCTGCCTTCAAAATAAATTGTCACCCACTTCAAAGACTCAACCAAGATGATATACCCCCACAACACACAGAATCTTTTTTGGTGGGAACAGGGGGGTACTTGGGATTGAACCCAGTGGTGCTTTACTTCTGAGCTACATCCCAGCCGTTTTTATTTTATTTTATTTTATTTTTTTGAGATAGGACCTTACTAAGTTGCTGAGGCTGGCCTTGAACTTGTGATCCTCTTGCCTCAGCCTCCCAGGTTGCTGGGATTACAGACCTGTACTACTGCACCTAGCTAGAATTGCATCTTAATGCACATTGGACCTACAATGCACAGAGTGGTCCCACAGTACAAACCCGAGCTCCATCACACCCCAGGCTTGTGCCTAATGACCCAAACTTTCTTGACAACAATAAAATACAACCCGTACCACATCTGGAATTAGCCTATATCATACATACTCACCCCATGATGCATAGAATTGGACCACAACCTCTAGAAATACCATACTATGTGCAGCCAGAACCTCACATTGGAGGGATTTCACCCCTCAAAACTGTGGATTCCCCATAAAGCACAAACATACTTTAATGTGCAAAATTAAGCAATCCTACACAGATTTATTCTGGAATCTCTGAAATCAAGCTATGAAACATAGTCTCATCCTATGACTTGAAGCCATTTCCCACCATATGCAGACTTCACTGTGTGACCACACTATCTAAATGTGCCCTGCAGTGTGAGGACTGTTCCACAGTCCATAAACTCCCTAGGGGTACACTTACATGCATCCCAAATACTATAATAATAAAAGTCATGGCACCCCAAATCACTGCCACAAACCACACTCACCCCGAATCCAATGCCCCAGAACTCACAGCACATGATTCATAGAGACAGCCGACCACCGCTTCACTTCATGCCATCCGTGTTTGCCTCTTTTAATGTAGAAAATAGCATCACAATGCACCCCAGACCACCACCACAAGAAATTCCCTCACTGAATCTATAACTCACTCCCACTTCAAGCTGCCCACGCACTTACCAGCAATGCTTACAGCCACTTTCTTATCAGAAAGACTCACCCCCAAATGCACAGACTCAACACCAATGCAGAGAGATTTCCTTTTAAACAAAAAGATTATCTCCATCACAATCAGAGTGACCTTGCCAGACTCACCCCACCACATCCAGCCTTGCACCATGACATAGAAATTAGCACCAGATTCACCCCATAGACTTCAGAGGCTCAAATCCTACACTCTATCATGATGCAGAGAAGAGCTTCCCACAGGGAGACATAACATGCAACATACAGAGTCACCCCACATTTTGTAACACCCGGACTTACTACTCAGAAGGCCATACAGTACCTAGAAAAGAGAGTGATGTGTGTGTTCACGCTAGAACATTAGGTCACTTCATGAGGCCAAACAACCTTATATTGACTCCTAAATGACAAGTCATATTGCTCCTTAGGATCCGAGCACCTGCTCACACAGAGCTTTGGCAAGCGACTTCACTTCCTTGAGTCTGTTTGTCCGCTTGTCACCATGTGAAATCCTTCTGCTATTAAGGATTACATGAGATTGTTTCAGGGAAGGACGAAGGTTCTGAACAGCCTTTGGAGGCAGACATGCCCGCCTCCCATCCTGGCCCCGCTGCTTCCCGATGCTGGCAGCTGTGAGGTAGTGAGAATGGTCTGCAGTGGAGTAGGAGCTATGTGGGTTGGGTGACGTCAGGCCTGCCTTTGAGTTCAGCCTCTGCCACTTATTGGCCTTATGACCTCGAGTGAGGTGCCCAGTTCTCTGAGTGCAGCCTGGGGATGCTGCTGGGGCTGCAGCAGATTGGGGAAGGCAGAAGCAGGAACTTTGGAGGCCTTTTAACAGGCGAGCCCGGTGAAGCAGGAGGCAGCGGGTGGGCCCTGCCTACTGCCCCAGGCGGGGAGGAAGTGAAGAGCGTGCTGGCGTTCCAATACCTGGGCAGCCTCTTGTTTTTTGTCTTTAGAGAATAAAAAAGCTGATTTTATTAGATCAATCACTAGATTCAATAATCAGTGTTTTTCAGAGGAGGCTGTATTTTTATGTTGCTGATTACTTCAAGAAAAGGAAGAGAAGTTTGAGCCCCTTCTGCTGGCCCTACCCTAGAAAAACAGGTGCATAATGAGCTGAAAAGTCTTTTGGAAGAAAGCACTCCCATCCACCCACATTCATTCATCATAGACAAGTACATACACCCTAGGAAATACACACACACACACACACACACACACACACAGCACACTCGTAGTACCACAGATGTTTACACTGACACATCTACACAAAGACAAACGTAAACAGTCTCAACCCCATATACCATGCATTCACACGGCTGCAACCAAAAGGCATATATTTACACAAATACGAACATCAACTCTAGAGTACCAATGGGGGACATGTGAGGTACACGAGACACGTGTAATACACAGAGATGCACGCACAGACCCATGATCTCTATGTAGGCATATAGCAAAGTATCGTCTGCATACACCAGACTCACACACACACAGGGAAGCACATGCACCAATGCGTGCAGACTGAGGCATCCAGACATGTGCTTACTTATTCCTGATCTCTAAGATGAAAAAACACGTGCACACACAGCACATAAAAAACATGTTGATGGGCTGGGACTATAGCTCAGTTGGTAGAGTGTTTGCCTTGCAAGCACAAGGCCTTGGGTTCAATCCCCAGTACCGCCAAAAAAAAAAAAAAAAAAAACATGTTGATGCTCCCTGAGGCGTGAAGCACAGATCCATTCTCAGACACCCCCAGAGGTTTACATGGAAATGTGGACAAGCACACCTGAACCCACATGGGCACATATGTATTTGTCTGTGTGCACAGATTCCTGCAGACAGGGGCACAGAGTCATTCATATGTGGATACAGGTGTACGTGTCTTTGCTGATACACAGAGACACTTATATAAACATTCATGCATAAGTGATACAGATGGGAACTAATATAGTTTTAAATATGCACGTGCATAAGCATGCTCATACCCACATACATAATACAAGGGTTCATGTTCACTGTTAAATACATGAATACATGCATGTACATGGAGACACATGCATGCACACACAGACACAAAACATACCAGCGAAGAGATCTGTATGTTCACACACAGACATGGTGGCACATACATTTAGAAAGAACATATACATACAAACATACACATCTATGCTTAGAGACAGAGAGAGAGATGTTTAGCATAGTCATATATATATATACAGATCCTTGCTCACAGAATCATCCACTTATACAGAGAAACAGACACACACAAAGATCTACATAGGCAAACACGTCTATATTGTCACACTGACTCAGATACACAAGAGGAGAACGCCAAGTTGTGTGACTGCCTAGAGAGACAGATACATTCACAGAGGAACAGGCCTGTGAGCAGAGACAAGATATGTCCAAGTGCCCATAGCCATGCATACTCACTCGGAGTGGCACAGAGACTTGTACAGATGTATCAGAAACATACAGATTTATTAATATGCAGACTACCACATGGAGACACATAAACATAGACCTATACAAACATCCACACGAAAACATGTGGGTCTCTTAACCAGTGCTCATAGATGTGGAAGTGTGTGCACCCACAGCGAAAAAGTTCAACATACATTCACAGACACATACTGGTGCACACACTTGTGTGTATACTCATACATATACGTGCAATGTAGATGGACATACATAACAGAGGCATGTACAAATAAACCCCAGGGCAGAGAGCTATGTATGCACCACGGATCACAATTCCCACACGTACTGAGTCCTCACATGCACAGCAATATGCTGTCTACACATAGATGTGCTTGCTCAGAGACTCTGAGGACATTAATTTGCATGCAGACAGATTTATATTCAAACACACACACCCTCATAGATAGCAGATGGTCACACAGGCATACACACACAAGCAGGTGGATGAACACATGGATAAACACCAAGGCTTACACACGTGAATATAGAAGCTTCCAGACATAAAGAGAATTGCAGGCAAGAATATAAAGGTACAGATTGGAGGCTCACACCCAGACATACACATATGTATACACAGATACATAGACAAGCAGACACTCACACAGGTGAATACTTGCAGCCAATAACATGGGGATCAAACATGTCTACCCAGACACAGATGCCATCTTACATGTGTGGATTCAGCACTAGATAAATATAGGTACAGGCCTCCAGATTTACACATGTACTCACCCTCTTACATAGTGGTGCACTCAAAACCCCTTGCAGACACATTCACACAGAGCTCTGTAAATACACTTGCATACAGACACATGAATGCACATGCAGATGTGTACTCACATGCCATGCCTTCTCTCAGAAAGATGAAGGTAGATAACATTTTCAGCATAGAAAAGACATACATATATGTCTATACACAAAACATACCTAAACACATTCAAAAGTGTGCACATACAAACATCCATATATACAGGCATGCACACTCACATGCCAGCATACACATATTGACACACAGTCACACAATGATCTGTAGATCTACTCGTATGCCTATAATGGTACGTAAGTTCTAAATGCATGTTAAACATATGAAAGCACACATAGATTTGCATGTGCCAACATAGGTATGTAGGTGCTCAAAACAGAAACACAGACTTACATGCACAGACACGTGCAGATTGACACTTACAAAAACACAAATATCGAATCACATGGAAGAAGACAAACGAATACTTTTTGAAGGAAGCTGTGACTTTAATGAGCCTTTGTCTAAGATCTTAAAGAGAAACTGAAAATTGTCACACCCCCTCAGCTGACTGCACCATATAAAAGTAGATCAGAAAGATCTCCGAAAGATCGAGTGCATGCATGTTACACACACACCCACATGTGTGCGTAGGTACTTGCACATACACAGAATCAGACATCACATGGAGGCACAGAAATATCACCCAGTACATAGCCAAATATAGGACAATATGTGCACACACACACATGCACAAACAACACTGAAATGTTACACTTTAACATTTAAATGCATAGGTACTAAATGCAAAACATTTTCATCCCAGTACTGTCACTTACTGTCTCACTGATTTGGGGTCATTTTCTTGCTTTCTCACAGGTAAATAGGAATAATCTTGGCACCTATCACTCAGTTGTTTGAAGATTCAGCGAAATAAAGGGATTAGCCTTAGTGCTTGGAATGTCAGATGTCACTGATGCTGCTATTTTTGATTTTGCTAGAACCACACTGCTTGTCTAGATAGGATTTGATCTGTATGGTCAAACTGCATGATTATATTATCTTGATTTATTAATTAACTTTATTTGTAAATGTTCTAATAAAGAATAATTTTAATGTATTAATAAAGAATACATTATATTCACAAACAAGAGCATTTCTGAAATTCTCAAAGGTGATAAGGGTTTCTTACTGCCCCTGGAAAATGGAAAGACATGAAACAATTATTTCCTGTTACTATTATTTGTTGTTGTTATTACTGTCTTTAGCATTCTTTTCCTTCTTGCAGGAGAAGCGGGAAGATTCAGAGAGCAGAGTGGGAGCGAGAGGGCTTCGTGCCCAGTGCACACTTGCCACCTAGTGACCATATCAAGTAAGTACTATATTTGTGCGTTGCTCTAAACTGTCCAAAGGTTATGTAAGCACCGTGGTGGGTAAGCAGGATACATCACATTATAGTGGTTTCTGTTATATCCTGAAATTTAAATATAATAATAAAAAGAAACTTCTTTGAAAATCTCATTCCCCACCACACGCCCCAAATTTTCATCTGGGCTTCAAAGGCAATATGTTCTATAGCAGTGGTTTCACATTTTCTAATTATTTGCCACCTAAAATCATTTTGAGAAAGCATGTACTCCACCACATTCTTGCCTTAAAGTTAACACCTGAAATTTATTATCAATTTAAACATTTGCAGAGTTATAATTTCTACCATATTGTAAGTACAGAGGGTTTTAAGTAAAATTATTTCATGACATGTTGCGTTATTTAATGAAATAAAATGCCATATTAATTTGAATTTCATCATTGTTGATTTAAAGGAAAAATACAGGAAGCTAGGTCTACTTTCGTAGTCAGAAATTTATATGATTTTTCCATATCCTTGAAATAACTATTCCATTCAACTTCCTTCACGTAATTTATTCTAAGGTAATATATTTTTATGTTAAAAGGCCTTTTAATGGTCTCCCTATAATACATCTCTACAGAAAATATATAAGAATTGAAATAAATTTCCCTGTGACTCTAAGCCTCTATTACAATTTTTACCACTAAATTATTAGTAGCAGACAGTGGATCAGAAAAGCATAAGATATTACACATTTTGGTAAGTAATTAGTAAAATGAAAAGTAGAAGTGGTTGGAAATGCATCTCTTAAGTACCTATGACCTTATTTTTCCCAAGTTCATGACCCAGAATGACTATTATTTCTAATAAGACAATGCAGTGTTTTTTATTATTTTTCATTTTTACAGATAGGACTCAGATAACTTTGTTCTTACAAATAAGCAGAAAGAAAAGGAATGTGTGTCTAAGTCATAGGTTGACCAGCCTCAGCAACTTAGCAAGACCCTGTCTCAAAAAATAAAAAAGGACTGGGGATGTAACCACTCAGTGGTAAAGCACCCTGGGTTTAATCCCCAGTACCAAAAAATAAAATAGAATAAGTTTTAATGTTAAAGTTTAACAGGCAGCTTGATTAGGCCCACCTTTAACTCCATGAAAGCAAAGAAACCCTCTAATATACTAAAGGATTTGTTGCAGAGCCATTTACATTTTCAGTTTCCAGGAAGTTTACCAGGATGGCTTTACTAAGCCTTATCAAATGACCATTATATCTGTTATACTTTAACTTTGAGGCAGTATGTTTGATCCACTATACTTACAAAAGGTTGGGAAGATCAAAATACTTAGATCAATATGCATTTGCCAGTATAATAATTTTGATAAAATGGTTTTGATTTATTGCATTCTTTAAGTATAAAAACTTGCTACTTGATTTGAATCAACAGTATCATAGAAAATATTTACAATTTAATTGACAAAGGCTATGTTCATGCCAAAGTAATCAGGCAAATCAGATTTATTTTTAGAAGAAAGTCTGGCTTTGTTTTTTAAATGAAACTATATTAAAATGCATTTTGATGATCAGTATTAAAACCACATAGAAGTCAAATAGGGAATATCTCATGTTAAATGAATAACAAAGAAAATATAAGATTAAAATTATGAGGTGTTTATCTACTTCAAAGTAAATTAAGAAATTAAATACTAATTTCATTTCTGGCATGTAATTTTATTTGCTCATTTATTTTTGTGGTGCTGGACATCAAACCCAGGGCCTTGCACAGACTAGGCAAACATTCTACCACTGAGCTGCAGCCCCAGCCCCTGGTCTAGAATTTTAAATTAAACAGTAAATTTTTTTATTTTTCTTTTTTTTTTTTTGTTAATGTAGGTTGTGGAACCAGGGATTGCACTCAGGGACACTCGGCCACTGAGCCACATCCCCAGCCCTATTTTGTATTTTATTTAGAGACAGGGTCTCGCTGAGTTGCTTAGGGCCTTGCTAAGTTGCTGAGGCTGGCTTTGAACTCGCGATCCTCCTGACTCAGCCTCCCAAGTCGCTTAGATTACAGGCGTGCGCCACCACACCCGGCTAACAGTAAAATATTTATCAGGCATTGTAAGGCAGATGAAACAAGGAATCTGATGGCAAGTAGTTTCATTTGGTAAATATGTATACACGTTTTTAGAACACTAGTGTTCGGTTTCTGAGAATAATTAATCACATATAAAAATATTTTAAGTCCATGAATTTTGTTAGAACACAGAATCAAACTTTTCAGCCATATTTTATGAAAGGAGAAAGTACATAATTGCTAAAAATAACTGGTCAGGAAACTAGCATGTCATTTTATTTTTGATAATGTGAGGTAAAAAATGTTTTTTATAAAATGAAATGAGGATTGGTTTTAATTAAAAAGATATTTCAAGATACAATCTGAAAAAAAAAACGGGTTTTAATTAGTTTAACTGAATAATGTACCTTATCTGAAAGAAATCACATACAATTTCTGTACATACATTTTACTGGTCTAAACATTTTTAGTGCAGGAAAACAATCCAGTTATAGTTAAAAGAATCAGCATCAACAGTGCATACTGCTATTGGTCAGGATGTACTTTTCTTTCTCATTGGCAACACATTTTAGTGGTTAGAATTGAGAATAGCTGGAAAATAATGCTTGATTTTAAACATGCAGGGAATGGGTGGTAAAATTGTTGCTGGACAGATTAATCTTAAGAGAGAATACACATGAAAAACAAGAATCAGAAAGTGGACCCCCTGATCCTGTCCCTACTCATATACTTTTTTTTTCTTTTGTTTTTGGTACCAGGGATTGAACCCAGGGGCACTCAATCTCTGAGCCTCATCCACAGCCCTTTTTATATTTCATTTAGAAACAGGGTCTCCCTGAGTTGCTGAGGCTGGCTTTGAATTCTCGATCCTCCTGCCTCAGCCTCCCAAGCTTCTGGTATTACAGGTGTGCACCACTGCACCTAGCCCTACTCATATACTTCTTAAAAGATTTCATGTACCAGTAGCCTAGTTTGAAGACCATTGTGCTAGACGATCCCCAGCAGGATTGTTCCTGAGCAATATATCATTGTCTTTGTTGGAATAACAATTTTATTGTAGTTCACATTTATAATAATGCAGTGGAGGATGTAGCTGCCACTTTTGAATTTCTGCCAAATGCTCGTATGGTTCATCAGGTTTGAGCAAAGTGTTCTGGAAGGGATTATTTTGTTGATAAATGCATATATTGACTAGACCTATGTTATCCAATTTGGGAGCCACAAGTCACATGCGACTGTTGAACGTTTGAAATATGGCTGGTATTAATTGAGATATGCTGTCAATGTGAATACACAGTAGATTTCAAAGACAGGGCAAATATAAGTAAAGTATTTGGTAAATATTTTATATTGGTTACAAGTTGATAATATTTTGGATATTTTGGATAAATAGTAAATGACATTAATGTTAATTTCACTTGATTTTTAAACTTTTTAATATATTGCAACATGAAAACTGAAAATTATGTATGGGGTTCACATTATATGTATTACAAGATAGCACTGGTTTAGGTCTCTTTTGAAAAAAATCTCTAACTTCCTTTACAGCCCCAAGTATGTAAAAACTTGATTTATCCATTAATCTAGCCTGGTATATTAGTATTAGGATATAGCCAGTATCTTTTACTGGTGTTTTAGTTTTCATGCTGGAGAATTTCTCATTGTGATCAGGAAAAAGTAAAAACAAAGCAATATTCTGTTAATGATATTTGAAAAAGAATCTTTAATTAGTACCTAGAAATTTTCCTAGTATGAACTTTGGGAAGCATCTCAGTGGTTGCATGTGCAGCTTTTCAAGGTCTTCATAACCCCCAGTGGTGGATATTGTAAGTATTCCATCACCTGAGATTTTTTAATGTAATTATTTTTATGTAACACTGAGGAAAAAATACACTTCCAGAAAACCTATTATGTAATTCTTTCATGTCCATAGAGTTCTAATTTTATACTCACAGAAAGAACTTATTTAGACTTATTTATACATATGTTTATCATGTATCATGATATTACAATAGCCATGATCAAATCTAAGCATACATAGATAGTGACAACTCCCGTCCAGCTGCCTTTTGACCCACAGTGACTGCAGAATGCCATTGATTCTGATTTCAGAGATATGAAAAGATGAAAAAATATGCATCTTAGAATTGTCATTTGTCAAGACAACTGGATCATGGAGGGCAGAAGGCCAAACTCCAAGACATACCAGCATTGGAGTTTGGACATCAGCAGACCTCAGTGAAAATACCCTTTCTGAATATTGTATTGAGAAAAAAGCAAAACATGGCTCTCTTTTAAAATGTCATCACAGACTTCTGAAATAGCATTACATTATCCATTGACAGTTTTCCCAGCATTCTGTTACTGGTTTGCTGGCTGGGAAGTGGGAGGGCTCTAGAGCAGTGGAGATGGCTGGACACAGACTAGATTTTTCCACCCTGAAAATGTCTAGCATCTCTGCACTGAGAACCACTTAGCACAGCCTTGTGTGAGGCTGTGCCTTCAGTGGCTGTTTGTTCTTCTTAAGTGGGCTGACACAGGGAGCCTTTTTTCTTGTCATGGCTTAGTTTGGTCTTAGCATCATCAATGTATTCTTTCTTGACTGAAGGACCTAAGAGGGGAAGGGAAGGAGATTGAGCTGTGTTCCTTCTTTTGTTTTATATAGTGTTTGAGAGGGGCAGCAAGATATATCAAGATTCCACAGGAAGTATATTATCTTACAAATCAGTGAAAAAACAGATTGCTCATCTGAGAATTGTGACACATCTCTGATTCTCATAATACTCTTGATGCAAGAGATTTACAAGAGCTAACAAAACCAAAAGTTTTCATGAAATGAGAATAAAAGAACAGATGACAGGGCTGGGGGTATAGCTCAGTTGGTAGAGTGCTTGCCTGTCAAGCACAAGGCCCTGGGTTCAATCCCCAGCACCGCAAAAAAAGAAAAGAAAAAAAGAACAGATGACATATTTTTGTCCCTTATCCCTGCAGTTGAACATTACACTGAGACCTGGGTATCTCTGAAGGCTTAGCAACATGGCCAGCTTTATGGGCTTGTGACCTAGGCCCCCTGCTTAGAAGGTTCCCATGTTCGGTTTAATAGTGGGATATCATTGACTTGAAATTTTTAATAAGTTTTGAGGAAAGGGCCCCCCATTTGCACATTACACTAGGCCGCACAAATTATGTAACTGATGCTGTTCAAGAGGAGATATTTGTCATTTAATTCACTGATATCTCAAAATTAAATTTGAAGCAGTGCCTTTGTAATGTTTGCAAGGAAAAAAGCAGGTGGAGGAAATAGAGGGCAGGGGGCTCAACAGCAACACAGGCCTATTCAGGACAAAGCTGCAGAGGGGCCCAGAGGAGACTGAGACCCATCTTTCACTTTCAGTTTGAGGTAGATAAAGGGGCATGAGGGAGTGGGGGAAGTTTTGTAGCTAGACCATTGCTAGGGGGTTGTCAGGGAGGGGTCCTTTTGGTCCTCACCTCCACTTCAAGGCGGTCACTGTTCCATACGGATCCAGGTGTTTTCAGGATTCCAGTCCCAGATAACAGTTTCCTTTCTTTGTATGATAGAGTGTGTTTTCTTTGTATGATGATGGAGTATTGTCTGGGGTTTAAGGTCAGGCTGAGTCAGGGTGACTGTGAGGTGACTATTCTAAGATGGAGGATATGTTTCAAAATGGCGTTGCCTATGTCGGGTTCTTCCTAACAATGTTGTGCACTGATTCTTACTGTCTGTGCTCATAAAAATAGAATCCATAAGGTACCATTATCATTGTTGCTATTGTTAGAAGCAAAAGTTGTAAAAGAGGAAGAGGATGATTTATGTTACTCAATAGTACTTTATATCACCTCCCCATGTATTCATGCTGTAACCTGGGACATCTTTAATGTCTTTGTTCTCTCATCTGTAAAATGCCAAAGGCATTATACACTTACCCTACTTAACCCCAAATGATGAGGCCCGTGGTTAGAATAAGACTGAAATTTCCATGAAAGTTACTTTGAGATCTATAAAGGTTGAAACAGATGTGAAAGATGATATATTCCTCTCCAAAACATACACTCTGGGTGGAAAACAGCTGCCTGGGACCCTGGGAGCCTTGTTGGTTTCCACAGTGATGCTACTATGGTCCGTGACCACAGAGCAGGTATTCCAGAAGATCCTAGAGCCAGTAAATCCATTCCTTTGAAATCTCAGGAGCCCAAGCAGGGCATCTCACTGTTCTCAAAGGTCTCAGTTCAGGCACCTGGATAGAAATGGCAGAAATGCAGACATGATTAGGGGGCTGGGAGGAGGGGAGAGGAAGTGCAGCCTGGAAAGGTGCTGTGAGCCTCTGGGACACAGTCATAAGTACTATGGGGCCTCAGAGTTGGAGAAGGAATAGCCAAGAGTGCCAGTCACTTCAGACAGAAATGTTCTTGTTGCCCAGACGGGAATTGTACGCAGAGTTGCTGTTACCTGAAGAAAGGAAACTTTTGCTTCTGATGTGTGAAAGAACTCTTTTTTTTTTTTTTTTGATGTAGGAAGTCCGGAAATACCAGATGGCTCTAGAGCATGCAAGATCGCAGGGCAAGGCACATACCTCAGTGGTGGAGGCCTGCCTAGCATATGTGCAAGGCCCTGGGCTCATCCCCAGTACTGAGGAAACAAAAAAAAATGCCTAGAGATTCCTTCCTTGGTACATCCTGAGGGTCTTATTGAAACAACTGCAGGGGTTTGTGATAAAATGCAATAGAGAAATAAAAATAGTACTTAAAATGAGGCCATCAAAATGATGATTTACAAATCACCTTGACAATTATTCCCTGTTCCTGAGGAGACCCAGCAATGGACAGTTTGTTTTATTTCAGTTATCCCTTTTACATTGCTGACAGCGTGTCCCTCCCTGTTTCTCAACCCTCTCAGGCCCAGGGAATCAATTTAACCTCACTATACCTTTGTATCAGCAGGGAATTTCTGATCTATTTTTATAGTAAGGAAAATCTGAGTATATAGGTTGTATTTTACCTAAAAAAAGCTTTTCCAGAGGTACTCATACTGCATATTTTATTATAATTTAAATTATTTAGCAGGACTTATTAAAAGGCCCTATGCTGAATATGTTGAAAATCCACCAGTTACACAGAATGGCATTTAGCTGGACTAGGGTAGGGTACACTGGTAGGATTTCTGTGACCAAGGAAGGTCAAAATCTTAAAGTACATGAATTTTCTAATGGCAAGGCAAGTATAATTAATTCAGTCATTTGAGATTTGCTCTTGGATTTGTATATTAAATCCAGGGAACTTAAAGAAAGGAAAGAAACACTTTCCTTTTTCCTGCATTCCACCAAGTAGATAATTTCTTAACTCTCTTTTTCTATATCATTTCCTCCCCTGTCAAAACATGGTTTCTTTTGCAAGTGAAGAAATAAGTGAACTATTTAAATCCCACACAGAGATATATTCAGGCAGTGGTTCTGTATCCTGGTATTTGTTCACATGCACATAGGCAGGAAATTCCTACACAAGGTATCCCCCTAAAATCTCATGCAGAAAACAGTCAGAGTTACTTTGAGCTGACAAAGCACTCAATGAACATCTGAAAGAATATTTCTCACCCCTATGGCGGAGGGTAGTATATGGAGAGAGCTGGATATTTGTATCGGCAAGATGTCAGGTATTTGTTATTAGATCATTTTGACTCAACGTGTGAGAAAGGGACACAAAGATCACAGAGGGAGAAGAGACAGTTTCTGTCAACTCCAGCACTTAGAATCATAGCTCAAAGATGGAAGCTACAATCTTAACAGCATCCACAAGGATAAGGGATTATTTTTTTCCTCTTTATTCTGCTTAAATTTTACAGTAGTGAGACGGTTCCCACTTATTCAGAGTAATAATGCATCTTGTTTGTCCAATTTTTAACATTACCCACTATGAGTTGAATGTGAGTTTTTACAAAAAAGTGAAAGACAGCCTTCCCAATCTATGACGGACTTACAAGATATTTAAATATTTGCACAATGGAAGCAAGAGAATCTTTATTGTGGGACTTACACAAAGTCCAGTTAGTCTGGCAGTAGGGGACAAGGAAAGAAGTAGGGAACAAGGAAAGAAGTAGGAGAAAAGGAAAGAGAGCAATGGAGGGAAAAAGAGACACTTGTTGGAAAGTATTTTAAGTTTTACAGCTTTAAAAGCATATTCTAATTGTCCATCGACCAATGAATGGATAAAGAAAACTGGTGCATACACACACACACACACACACACACACACACTACAATGCTATTTAGCCTTAGAAAATAAGGAGATCCTGTCATTTGTGACACTATGGATGGACCTGGAGGACATTTGTTAAGTGAAAGAAGCCAGGCAGCAAAGAACAAATACTGCTTGATCTAACTTACATGTAGAATCTAAAGAAATTGAACTCAAGGACATCAGGGTAGAATGGTGGTTGCCGGAGGTTAGGGAAGAGGGAGAATGAAGACGTGTTAGTCAAAGGGTTCAGAGTTTCCATTAGGAAGAGTAAGTCCTGGGGATCTATTGTACAGGTTTGTACATTTATTGTACATGTACAATGTACACGTATTGTACATGTATTGTACAGTTAATAACAAGTTGCATATTTGAAAATTACTGAAATAAATAGATCTTTCAGTGTTCTCAAAAAGTGATAAGTATGTGAGATAATGCATATGTTAATTAGTTCAATTCATTCAATATAAACATATTATATTCCATAATATAAACACCAGGTTGTACATAATAAATATATACAATGCTTTTGTTAATTATAAAAAATTAATTGAAAATAAATCCATAGGAGACTAGTTAGGAAATAAGCACTCTGAGTCCAAAGTGAGATATGTGTGATAGAATATAAGACCAGAAAGCCCAACCTGGTTTGTCAGTGGGAAGAATAAATTTTGAAGAGCCCTCAGTGTCTTTCCATGACTGGATGAACAATTTGCTGAGTTGGAATTTCAGTGGAAGCAAGATTATTAGCTTTGTATTTGATGCAGGGTATTAAAGAGATTAATTCAAAACCTTATCACAATCCACTAATGCTTTTATTAATGTAGCAGTTTTTGCTTTTTAAGATTTTCATTGAAACTTGTGTTGCTGAACATTATTAAACTTTTTGGAATTAAGGAGTTTTAAAGTACCTTGTTTGCAAAGCTTCATTATTCAGTTCTCTGCAGGCTGAGGGCTTCTACACAACTACCCACAGTCCTCCTGGTTCTATGAGGGCCAAGAAAGACAGGGGCAACTGAAACAGCTTTGGGAGAGGAACTTGGCCAAAAGAAAGACAGATGTTTGTAATTATTCCTTCACCTTTGTCACGTGATCCTCTTACCCCATTTCTTGGATCCCTAAGTGGTGATTATTTTAGGGACAGGGCATTGTAATCATCCCCAAGAAGAACTTGTACTCATCCTCACATTGGGTTTGCCCTGGAAGTGTGGGCTCCCTTCACTTGGCTCCTCAGTTCTGTAAGCTTTTCTCCCACCCTTCCTTGCTTGCTGCTATTTTTGCCCACCATGCTCTTTTCCCTCATTTCAGCTGTCCCAAACTTGTCCCATCCTCCAAGACTCATTTCCAATGCACCCCTGTAATCCCTTCCAGCACAAATGAGAAACAAAGTCTTCAGTGATTTCTGCTATTGATGTCAGTATCAAAACCTCAAAATCCTATCAACCCCAAGATCAAAAGGAAGAGTGGGAGGGAACGAAGCCCCTCGACATCCTGATGGCAAAGGGCTTGTCTGTCCTTAACATCAGCAGTCCTCCACTGTGTCTGTGGACTCAACCGGGGGAAGGAATGGCCTTTGCTTGCTATCTTCACAATATAGTGCAGGAATCCTGCCAGATTAACCAGGCTCTGTGCAAGCCCCATGATAAGATCCCCTTGCTTCCTGTGTGCAGATACTTAAATATCTGGAAGTGCATCATAGATGGGAAGTCTTTCACTGTTTTCTGTCAAATTCACATCTAACTCATATTGTCATATTGTGAAGTTAGACAAGCAAGTTGCAGTAGTCTTCTGGGTCCATGGGGATTTTCTCACCACTGTGAAACTAAAGTGGGCTAAAGAAAAAACTCTCTTTTTTTGTGACATCTGATACGATTGTAGCTTACATCTTTAAGCCGTGATTCCAAGTGTGGAGTTTACCACAGTTGTCTCCTCTCCCTCTCTAACCTCTATATCCATTTCTCACACACATCTGGTCACAGCGTTCTGATAATGAATTATACAGTTATAAATTCATTTAAAAAGCCACGTATGTCGTTCATAATGCATGCCTTTGAACACCAAGATTTTGTCATTTGTTTTAGCTATTTGTGCATTCCCATCTGCAAGTGTCCAAACATCCTGAGGGTAGAAGTTGTGTCTCCTTTGCTCTTGTGTCCCTCAGAGGGCCTAGCATGGTGCTGGTATGGGTGTCCTAGCCAATGACTGAATGTGTGAATCCGTCAGCATGTATATGTTGGTGGGTGTCCATATGTTGGCTGTTTGCACAATTTTGCACTGTAACACTGTCAAGCAAAAGATAAACCATCAGCTGGGCGTGGTGGCACATGCCTGTAATCCCAGCACTTGGGAGGCTGAGGCAGGAGGATCTTGAGTTCAAAGCCAGCCTCAGCAACTTAGCGAGGCCCTAAGCAACTCAGTGAGACCCTGTCTCTAAATAAAATACAAAATAGGGCTGGGGATGTGGCTCAGTGGCCGAGTGTCCCCGAGTTCAATCCCCGGTTCCAAAAAAAAAAAAAAAAAAAAGA
>JAJEJO010000169.1:643478-761970 GCA_020662805.1 Glaucomys volans | reverse complement strand
AAAAAAAAAAAAAAAAAAAAAAAAAAAAGATAAGCCATCATTAAGTAGGACAGAACTGTCTCCAGGTTAACACCAACAAACCACTGAGGAAACAAAGAAGGACACCAGCACATTGACCCATAGCTCTATCTCTACACAGAACTGCACTTTGGGGAGACACACGCTGATAGTTCCCAAGCATCTTTTTTTTTTTTTTCTTAAGGCTTTTTTGTTACCACCAGGCCCTTAAAAAAAAGGCAGGTGGCTTTTTTTTTTTAAATACCCTTTACTGACTTTTTTTCCTAAAAAAAAAAAACAGATGATAGACTAAAGAGGTTGTGTAACCAACCAGTGGCCTGTCACACCCCAGATACTCTTTTGTTTAATAGAAGTCTGTTAATAGGGCCTCTGATTGTTCCTAACAGATGTGTGGATTGTTCCAGAGAAATCAATCACTCCATTCAACTGGGAACCTCCTGAGTTAATTTGGCCTTTCACTACCTTATTCTTTGTATGCTGAAATTAATGGTTGAGGAGGCATCAAATAATCTGTCCAAAGCCGCCTGCTAATACTAAAAGAAAAAAAGTGAAAATTAGTTATTTTAACATAAAATGAAAAGCTTCTGATAAACATTTAGCTGAATGACACAAACTTGAATTGCTGGTGACATAGATCAGGAAAAGATGAATTTCTTTGAATTTTTTCATTAGTAGAGAAAATATTTCTTTGCTTACCAAGAAAAGGGAAAATTAGGGCAGATGCTACCTTTTCAACCACCCATCTCTTTCAGGATAGTAACAGCCTAAGATCCCTGAGTCTTCAGGCTGTCAGTAATTATTAGTCTGATCTGGGACAAGCCTGCCACCCATGGGCCTCTGTCACCTCATTACTACATAAAGGAGTGGGGCCAAATATCCATGGGCCCTTCCAGCTCTAAGTATCTGCAACTCCATGAAACATCCTTGTCTTGACACTGTGTGCTGTCATTTCAGAGTGGTAGGCGATAGGGATGGAAGGGCCACACTCATTTGGGGGGAATTCCCATGAGTATATTGCCTTAGCTTCTAGAGCAGCGCTCTCCGCTCTCCGGTACAGAGGATGTACTCTGCAAGTAAAATATGCAGCAGATTTCCAAGACTTAGTATGAAAACAATAAACTATCCTATTATTTTTGTATTGATTACATGTTAAAATGATAATATTTTAAATATGTGTGGTTAAACAAAACATGTTATAAAAATCAATTTACCTGTTACTTTTCACCTTGTGCTATCCAGAATATTTAAAATTAGCTGGGCATGGTGATGCATGCCTGTAATCCCAGCAGCTTGGGAGGCTGAGGCAGGAGGATCATGAGTTCGAGGCCAGCCTCAGCAACTTAATGAGGCCATGAGCAACTCAGCAAGACCCTGTCTCAAAATAAAAAAATAAAAAGGGCTGGGGATGTGGCTCAGTGGTAGAGGACCCCTGGGTTCAATCCCCAGTCAAAAAAAAATTATATCCGTAGCTTCTATGATACTTCTGTTGGAAAGTCCTGGTCTAGAAAGTTACCCCTGCTGCATATGACCTGACTTCCAGTTACTCAGAAACTTCCCAAGGTTGGAACCATTTATATTAGCGGTTCTTAGACTTGGATATACATTAGAATAGTATTGGCATCTTTTAAACAGTAGTGATCCCTTCCTTCCTATGATTCTGATTCAACTAATACAGCTCGAGTGATCTTTGCTTTTTAGTTTATGTATTTATGGGGTTACAGTGTGACAATTTGATACATGTGTACAGTGTGTAATGGTCAAATAGGATAATTAACCTTTCCATCTTCTTAAACATTGATCATTTCCTTGGGTTTAGAACCTTCAAAGTCTTCTAGTTCTTCATAAAATATGTAACAAGTTTTTGTAAACTATAGTCACCCTGTCATGCTATAGAATACTAGAACTTTTTCCTCCTCCCTATTTTGGTACCTGTTACGCAGCTTCCCTTATAGAGAACTTTTTTTATGGATCTGACTCTCTTTCACAGGCCATGGGTGATATAATCATAAAGAAATGGCACTTGGTCATCTGAATGCCAGAAACACATGTAGCCCTGATTTGGAGAGCTGCAGGATGAAGGGGGTAGGCACCTCTGAAATAGCCCTGACCCTTGCTGTCCTCAAGAGCAAAAGAGCTGTTCTTTAGCTCTTTGGGGGCTCAAGGAGTGTAAGCATATCCTTGGTTAAAATAATTCCTTCTACCAGATTTTTGGTATTGTTTTCATTTTCTTTTAGTGGGGGGACTATTTCTTGACTCCTAAGGGAACTAAGAATGGAACATAGAAAGTGTGATGTAATTGAAATTGGTCTGATTTCTAAAATGAACCAAACAGCCATCAATCTCACATTAATTCCCTGTGGATGTGTAGGCTGTATTTTCTAGCCTCACCCTCAAATTCTGGATGCCATCCTCTCTGACATCTGCCACCTTGTGTACTTACTAGATCCTCAGTTACTTGAGGTTGGTCGTTAGCTGAAGAGGGAAACTGATCTTCTGATAGTTCTCTTGGTTCCTTGAGCTGTAGGTAACTTCCCAACCTCAATGGATGACAAAGATTAGAGTCCTAGTCATGAATTTGGAACAGATTTTCAGCATGAAACTCCAGGCTTTAAATTAGACTCTAGTGAATTATATCTTGGGATCCTGGTAAGTCACAAAACTTCCTGACTATAGAAGTCCTTGAAAAAGAGGAGTTACTGTGATCATGAATGTCACATTTTGTGTCACTTACAGTGGTAGTAATATCTTGTCAAGGCAGTTGAGAGTTAGTGAAAGTTGGGGTGAATAATCCTTTGTGTCCACAGGACCACAGGCTTATCCTCTGCCTAATATTTTTGATCAAGTACCACTTGCCTGAGTTATAGATTAAGTGTTGTCTGAGTTATTTGGGGAGTGACTCTGCCACTTACTAGCTGTGTGACCTTAGAGAAATAACTTCTCTAAGTTCCACTTGTAAAATAGGAATCACAACAGCATCTACCATATATTCTTGTTATGAGGACTTCATAATTTGCTCTATGTATTTCCTACACCTTGTAGAAGACAGGCCCAGAAATAGCAGCTGAAGAAAGGTTTGTGGAAGGAATAGATGAGCTGCCTCCTTTGAGAATCAGTGTGAAAGTACCAGGGTTTAGTTTGAGAACTGGTTGCCAAAACCTGATCAGTTTCTTTAGCAAATAGTCAGGTGTGGTAGAGCTCCGTTTCCCTGGCCTTTCACAGGATAGTATGCTAGGCACAGATGGAGAACTAGAGAAGCTATTTTCTACCCACTGCCTTACGCTGGCCACGGTGTGAAAATATAAATATAAATACTAAATGAGGAGCCATTGTGATGGACAAGCATGTGTGGGGTTGGTAAATAATGATCTATTATTGAAAAATGTATATTTAAGTGCTTGAAGAACAAAAGTAGAATTATCTGAACTGCTTATATAACCTCCCCATCCTGGTAAATAGAATGGGGAATGGGCACCCCAACTTTCCTTTTTAAGAACAGCTATAAGAGGACAGTGATTTAACCCAACAGATAGGCTTTACATGAGCCATGATTTTGATTATTGTTTCTGTGAGGTGATGTTTAAAACGATCACTTGGTCCTTTTTGACTCAGGATGGAGTTTTTGCAAGTGCATCGTCATCCTGTAGTCATAACCTACATCACATTTGAATGAAACTTCCGAGAAAATAAAATCATAAACCTATTGTATTTAGAGGTAGTCATGGCCAGGGTGAATGAAAGTGACATGCTTTGAAGTTAGGTCAAGTGGAGAGCGATTCAACCCTGGCATGATTCAATGGAATTCCAATTAGAAAGCCAGATCACCTCCACAGCTTCTTTTTATTGTTTTTTAATCCCATGAGTCATTTTCTTTCAGCATCTCCATCACGGGAGCTCTATGAAGTGGGGTTAAGGGGACAGGGAATAATAGGACAAAGTGAAAAAGAGAAAAACAGGTGCAATAAGAGTAAGGGAGGCTGGATGGACAGCCGGCCCAGCAGGTGCCTTGCTAAGCTGGGTCACTAAGTCACTTGGGGCCTCTGTGCCTGGACGAACATAAGGAAATAGGCATTCACAATGTCATTTGCTTTATTTTCAATTTGGTTAACAGCTTTTCAAATCAACATGGTATTTTATAGCAATTAACTGTAATTACGAATCTTAAAAACATTTTTATGGATAATTACATGCCTAATTATTCTTCCTTCATTTTCATTTAATCTAAAAGAATTTAACTGTGCCATTTGGGTAAGTGCTTAGTGTTTTAAAAACTGATAGTGAATGCTCTATTACTTAAATATTTCATAGACTTTGGAAAGCTTTCCCAATCTGCTGTTTGCACACTCACCATCACACCTGTGCTTGCCTAGAAGGGACTGTCACTACTGCTAAGGAAAAGCCCTTCTGACAACGTAATGACAGGACCAATTAATCAGTGAGAACAAGAGAAGAACTGAGCTCTATGTTGTCTGATGATGATTGGCCGCTCGGCAGCAGGCCACCAAGTGAGTTATTGATCTATTGGAACCCAGCCCGTTTGGATGTCACGATTGGATTTCTGTCATCAGGCTATTAAATCTGTGTACTTGGGGAAGTTCCAAAAAATTAGAATGCTAATCTGTGGAACTTAACAGGTTTAAACTATAAGCCAAGGTGAAACAGGATAGGCATCAACAGTAGAGTAGCTAAATGGTAGAAATACCTACCACGTGGATGCAGATGTACTGAACGAATCTCTGAAATTCAATTAACTGGCCTCGATAGCATCGCAAATTCTGTTTGTGGTAGGAAGGATGACCTCAAAGAGTCCTGGTGAGAATTGTCAGGAAATGATATACTTGCAATGGATCTTTGGTAAAATGGGCAGAATTAAAGGGAGGACACAGAAGAGGTAGGATCAAGTTCTAGTTCAGATGGCTTATTAGTTGGACAACCTCTCTGTGCATGATTTTTTAGGAGTAAGTTGGATAATGGGCAGTGTTTGACACATAGTGGAGACTCAAAAACGTCCCTTTTCTCTTTTTCCATAAATCTTAGATGTGTGTTCTGTAAAGAATTCAGTTCTGAAGATCATTACTTTCCGAGAAATTTTATTTTTACTTATTTGTCAATTAATTGCATAGGAGTAATCCATTATTAATTTGTGGACTCATCTAACTTTTATGATATTTTGAGACCTTTCACTCATTCCATTATAATGAACACAATTGATTGCTTTTTTATCTAACCAGGTGCTAAGATAATTAAATAATTATTATTTTAATATCTGATGTGTGCTGGGTGTGGTGGTGCATGCCTGTAACCCCAGCATCTCAGAAGGTGAAGGCAGGAGGATCACAAGTTCAAAGCCAGCCTCAATAAGTTAGCAAAGGCCTAAGCAACTTTGCAAAGCACTGTCTCAAAATAAAAACTAAAAAGGGCTGGGACTGTGACTCAGTGGTTAAGTGCCCCTGGGTTGAATCCATGGTACCTCCCTCCCAAAAAAAGGGATGTGAAAAGAATACTAGGGTTGGGATACAACTGGCAAATGAACACATAGTTTATTTTCTAGAATATATTCAGCTATTGCATGAAAGTAATGTAAAAAAACAATGCTTTCTTTATAAGTTTTTATCACTTTGTTCTATTCTCTTGGAAGACAGTTGATGTTTGTTCTCCTGATTTCTACAGTGGCAGAGAATAATGAACTGCCTCTAATGTCACTACTGACAATGATAATTGACGACTGTTGTCTATATAGGTGTGAGGGACAGGCCCATAGCTCCCAGCCCTCCTACCACACACAGTTTTACCTCAGCCTGGATGGTGGATTCCCATCCAGCTCAACCTTCTTTCATTTATTCTTCGGGAGCACCTGTGAGCTCATCAGTAAGAGCTACATTCACTGTGATGAATCTGTCATTCAGAAACTATTTTTTGAACCCATTTAGTGGACCAGGAACTCTGGTCTGTGAGGGGACCGTGGACATGCATAAGGCATACCTCCAACCCTTCTTAAGGTGCTAGTAGTCTAACAAGGAACCAAAAGCTGTGTTCAGGTAACTCTAAAGTATGATTTTTTTAAAAAAGTCACGAAAAGGAACAAATTGCCATTGGAGCTTGGAGAAGGAAAGGATTATGTCTAGTTGGGAGCATTCAGGAAAGGCTTCCCTCATTTATGATTCATTCAACAAGCACATAAGCCACAGATGCAGATAAAACACTGCCTGTCCTCAAGGAATTATGCCCCAGGGACAGATCCCCAGACTACTAACCTCACCTTCAGATAAGGTTAAGTGTTACAGATGACTGGGATAAGAACGAAGTGCTGTGGGGGCCTAGGGGTTACTGTGTTTGGGGAAACCAAGAGGAGTATCATAGTTGAGTAGAGTTTAAACAGGGTTTCCTTGAGAGCTTTTATGGTCTAGTGATACATGTAAATAATTCCAGTACCAGGTAAAAGATGCTGAGCGCCCTAAGAGAAATTCAAGCAAAGGGCCATGAGTTCAAGGGTGAATGTGTTTATTCCAGCTGCAATCTTGGTAAGGATTTACTAAAGAGGTAGAATTGGATTGCCAGGTGTGGTGGCACACCTGTAATCCCAGTAACTCTAGAGTCTGAGATAGGAGGATGATAAGTTTGAGGCCAGCCTCAGCAACTTAGCAAGTCCCCAAGCAACTTAAGGAGACCCTGTGTCTTGAAATTAAAAAATAAAATAAAATGAAAAGGGCTGGGGATGTGGTTCAGTGGCAAAGCATCCCTGGATTCAATCCCCAGTACAAAAAAAAAAAAAATGCCTAATAGGAGCTGGGCCTTACAGGATGCGTAGAAGTTTGCCAGGGAAAGGGGTGGAGAGTAGAAAGAACAACATGAACAGAGGTGTGGCCTGTTGTGAGTGTTTTGGAGTGGCTAGAATGGACTCTGCTGGGCATGCCACGCTGAGGAAAATGGAAGACGCAGCAAGGTCACAGAAGGTGCCGACTCGCATGATGGGTCACTGGACTCTGTTGAGTGGACAGTGGGGGGGTGGCCTGTCTTTTCTTTTTTGTGCTTGGGGATTGAGCCAACAGTAATCAAATGTGAGGGCTGTGGAATCAGACTACCTGGGTTCAGGTGTTTCCCCATCATTCACCAGCTGGCTAAGCTTGAGCAAGTCTCGCCTCTGTGTGAAATGGGGATGACCATAATATTGCACCCTACCGGTGCCAGCAGAGGGTTAGTGATTAATGGCAACAGCAGTAATAGTCTTCATGCTAATGGTTACCACTTCAAGAAATTCTTGTGCTGTGAACTTGTAGGGATGTACTTGGAATGACCTGAGAAAACCAGAAGTGAACCCCAGGGGTGTTAAAATAATACTCTCCTCTTTACACAATTGTTGAAGTATACCTGAGTTGAGCCACACAATAGACACATAAATTGCCAAGCCTCAGCAGCAAGAAATGGCTGAGCCAGAATGCTGGCCACCAAGACAATGGCGGCAATCAAGAATGTGGGTCCAGGGCCATGCCTGAGCTAAGGAGTTTCAGGGACTTCCTGTATCTGTGATACAAATTGCACGAGCAGCAGAGTTTGCAAACAGTAGGGTTCACCTGGGGTTAAACTGAAGGCCATGCACAAAGTCTAATGATAAAAGCATTCCATTCCCAGGCCCCGGGTACCTTAGCTCTCATACCCACACCTCACGTTGTAATATTAATATGACATTGCAGTTATCTGCAAGTAATCCTAAAGTGTTCCCTCAGAGACCTTATTCATAAGAAACGGGGCCAGCCTGGGAACAGTGACCTCCAAGGCTCTGGAAAGTGCATTTTTGGACTTGCTTAAGTACCAGCACATTTAGCAGCTGATCCACGATTTGGAACCTTCTCACTGTGTGCCAAATGGCAGATAGCAGATGGATGTCATCAGCAGCGTGACTCTTTCTTGTGAGAGGCCCTAACCTTTGATTCATTTAAGCTGGTTCTTGGTCATCACTAAGCACACACAGGCCACCATTGCAAGACAAAGGCACCTTAGTTCACAGATGTCCCTTCCCAAATGAGCTTTAGCACAGCATGATCAGAGGTCCCATTGAGATTCACAACAAGCCCCTGGAAATTTCTGAGACACCAAGCAATTAAAATGGATCTTTTTGGAGACCTCTGTGTCTTTCACTCTGAAAGCTCTGTGCAAATTTTTATTTTTTTATAGGCCTAAAAGTTGGGAATCATATTGCATTGGAAAATGTGTTATCATAGGTCTTAATCAAAAAGGATTTAAAGATAAGTGGTGACAGGTGTCTTGCCAGTAGACACACAGTTCTCCAAGGCTTAAGTCTTAAGTATCTTCTTCCTAGTTATGCAGCTTCTGTCAGAAAATGGATCTAAACTAATTTTGTTTTGATAAACATTAATTAAATCTGAACCTAGGGAAAATTGTGTTTGCCTCCTTAGGATTTTTTTCTTGAGAGTGGATATTTCAGATGGTTCATGTTTGTTTAAAAAGACTGTCCATGGGACTGGGGATATGACTCAGTAGTAGAGCACCTGCCTAGCACACCCAAGGGCCTGGGTTTGATCCCCAGCACTGCAGAAAAGAAGGAAATGGAAAAGAGAGAGAGACAGAGAGACAGAGACAAGTTTGGTAGAGAAGGTGTACTTGTGGCAATAGAGACACAGTCATTCACAGAATAGAAATGTAGAAGTGAGAAGACCTGAGTTCAGAGGGTCAGCAAACAGATCAAGGCCCCTGTATCAGAGCCAACCTCTATGACCTTAAACAAGGTTCAGACGCAGCTTCTTCTTTTGAAAAAATGTGGGAAAGAAGATCTGCTTAAATCACAGCATTGTGGTGAAGGGGGATAATTAAAATACTGAACTTTGGGAAATGCTTTGAAAATTACAAAGGACGATTCAAATGTAAGGAATTAGTACTTGCTATCATCACTATCCAAGATCCTACAACTTGGGCTGGGGTTGTGGCTCAGTGGTAGAGCATTTATCTGGCACTGGGTTCGATCCTTAGCACCATATAAAATAAATATATAAAATAAAGGTTAAATTCTTACATAAATAATAATAATAAAGATCCTATAGCTTAGACCTAGCTACGTTTGACGACATGAGACAAATAAATGAAATAGTGCACTCTCATCGTTCCCCACTAGATGGCAAGCGAGCCACTTGGTAAAATACTAACTGTGTTAGGTGTCTGAAAACCACAGTAACATTCTGGTTAGTGAGGCGGTGAGGCAAGGGACAAGGGGCGAATTAGAAGTCATGAAAAGCAGAGACAGCCTGTACCATTAAACACAAATATCATTCAAACACCATTGGCTTGCAACTTAACAAAATGTGTCTATGAAAGTAAGGTCTTTTTCATTTGACTATGAGCAAAAAGGACAGCTAAGCAAATACTTTCTGCAAATAAAATGTTTAGGGGATGGGGCTGTAGCTCAGTGGTAGAGCACTTGCCTAGCACTGGGTTGGATTCTCAGCACCACATAAAAATAAATAAATAAAATAAAGGCATTGT
The DNA here is from genome assembly GCA_020662805.1 of Glaucomys volans. Taxonomy (NCBI): domain Eukaryota; kingdom Metazoa; phylum Chordata; class Mammalia; order Rodentia; family Sciuridae; genus Glaucomys; species Glaucomys volans. Next base: position 752,460 of record JAJEJO010000169.1, on the reverse strand, counting down.
GTCCATCTACAACTACAAAAATTTTTAAAAAAGGTTAGTCCAGGGCTGGGGATATAGCTCAGTGGGTAGACTGCTTGCCTGTCAAGCACAAGGCCCTGGGTTCAATCCCCAGCACCACAAAAGAAAAAAAAAAAGTTCAGTCCACTCAGGACTACAGCTAACAGACTGAACAATTATTTGTAACACCAGGTAATGGCTTCATCTACATCAGGGGTCAACAGACTGTCTGTGGAAGGCCAAATAGTAAACATTTCTGGCTTTGCAGATTCTATGATCTCTGTTCAAACTATTCAACTTTGCTGCTATAGCCTGAAAGCAATCTACAATATGAAAATGAGTGGGTATGTCTGAGTTATTATAAGCTTTTATTATGGACACAGTTTTGAATTTCATATAACTTTCAGTTGGCATAAAATACCCTTCTTTTGATTTTTTTCCATTTAAAAGTGGGGCTGTAGCCAGGAACTGAGGCACAGTCTGGTTAATCCTGGCTACTGGGGAGGCTGAGGCAGGAGGATAGGAAGTTCGAGGCCAACCTTGGCAATTTAGCAAGACTCTCAGCAATTTATCAAGACCCCATCTCAAAATTTAAAAATTGAAAAAAAGAGCTGGGGATGTAGGTCAATGATAGGGAACTTCCGGCTTCAATCCTCAGTACTGGCCCTCCCTATCCCTCAATATAGGTGGGACTGCATTGTTTTGATAAGACTTCTATATCTATGGCTGGATATTTTGCTCTAGTCTTCCAAGAAAGGACCATTTTAATTTTTTAGTCACTTTTAAGCCAAGTGGGCATTAGCTTTGGGGACTGTTTTGATATAAATTAAAAGCAAAGTTGACCTCATTGCACGTCACCCCATGAACATTGAAAATGGAAAGAATTGCCTGTAGTTTGTTCTCACGTCTGGACTGAAAGCTGGAGAAGAAATTTAATTTTCTGCTTCTTTGCATAAATTAGAAAAACTAAAAACTAGCATACTGAGTTTCCTTGTTAACCTCAGCCAATGAAGGAAGCTGACAATGTTAAACTCAGATTTCAGAAATTCTCTGAATTTTGGATTGTGTAGATTTAGGGTCTGTATGGAAGAGCAACTAAATCAGATGGGCAGTCCCCCTGTGCCCAGAGGCTGCCTCCTAAACTGTCATTGCTAACATTACCACAATGCTTTGTTGCACGAATGTGACAAACTTACAATGCAGTACCTGTTTGGGGTTTTTTTTTTGAGGCAAACCAAAGGTACATTTCTCAAGGTTCTTGCTGCCTCCTTTAGCAGTATTTGATGGAGGTTCTTTTATATGTTTATAATAGATAAAAATCAACCAGGTTGTAAATCCTTTTTTTAAATCTTAAAATCATGTACCAGGTTTTGGTTGAAAGTGCATAGGATAAATTAAACTTAAATTGCATTCTGTTAACCAATGTGAGTATATTTTCATAAACATAGTTATATTGAAGTAAAGTTTTAAAAAGCAAAGTAAAGAAATAAGTTAATTTTTTAAAAAAAAATCATAAAAACTCTTCTTTGCTCAAAGACCATACAGAAATGGCAGCAGGTGTGATTTGACTGACAGGTAGTATTTAGCAGATTCCCGGATTAATGTTAAAGACTTCCAAGTCTTTACTGCCAGAGTGATAGTATCGTCAATTAATATGTGTGTGTGTTTACAACTTTCATACTAAATATTTCAGTGTGCCTTATATTCTTACATAGAGAAATTACTAAAAATCTATGTGGCATTTTTGCCGACTTCTATTCTTGCCTAGTGTGTTAAAGACTATAGACAAACATTTCAAATAGTCTTTGCATTTGTTCATAGAGTTGTCAGAAAAAAATAGAACACCCAGTTAAGTTTGAATTTCAGTTAAATAATGAGAAAAGTTGAGTATGTTTCCCAAATGTTGCATAGAACACACTTGTGAAGTGTGCCTTCCTTTCTCCTGGTGGGGGGTGGGCAGTAACATTCCAAGCCTAAAGCAGATGCCAGAGCCATGGATAGCACCAAGCCCTATACATACTCTATTTTTTTCCTTTATGCACAGACAAATTTAATGTCATTTCCATCTGAACTGCGCATATGACTGTAATTTTTGCAATCAGGTGTGATGGCAAAATTAACATGAATTTCTTTTTCCTTCTTCCCAATTTTACCTATAGATTTGTTCTTATTGTAGACATTAGCAATCTCAGCATACAAACTTTTTCACTTAAAGGAAGCACTTTACGGCTTTTCTTTCACATATCCAAATGGCCAGCATCACTATGTGTGTGCTTTCTAGTCATTTTTAAATAAAACTGGGGTTACTTGACCATGAGGACTGTAATAGTACAAGAGTCAATCTGGTAGCTCAGATGGCTACTAAGTGACTTGAAAAAGGCATGATTTGTGCCCATGCAGGTGGGATGGAGCTGGACGACAAGAGATTTGACCATGTTATTCAGAAAATGATGCAAAATTTACAATTTATGAATTATTTGGGGGATTTTCCATTTAAGATTTTTGGACAGTAGTTGACTGGGTCACTGAAACCGTGGAAAGCAAAACTGTGGCAAAGGGAGGCCTTCTGAATTAAAACCCGCTCACTGTTCATCTGATTCAGTATTAGCTGGGTGACCCGAATTTTTATTTGCCAAATCTGACATTTGTTCTTGTGCTTATAGGCTTTGTTCAATCCTCATTTATTAAAACCTTAAAGAAATAAGCAAAGGTCTGAAGTCAGGACTTGGGAAGCAAAATATTTCTTTAGGGATTTGGAGGAGATATGCATCTTGCCCGCCCTGGTGCTTTCCATGTAGTTCTGCAGGGCTGAGAATCAAACCCAGGGCCGCTGGCATGCTAAGCAAGCACTCGTAACAACCTCGGCAGCATTCAGTGTACTTTGACACTTTAAATCAACTGTGTGGCAAGACAGCAGTGTTTCCCTGTCCAGTACCCAGGGCAGAGCATGCCAGGCTCCTGGTCCTAGTTGGACAGGTAGTAGTTATATGCTTTGTAAGAAACCCAGAGTAGCCTGTGGGCTGGCATTACTTGAGAGAAATTCGAGGTCTCACCAGGACATTGAGCACAAACGGCAAACCCTGTCCCCCAAGGCTGATGCTTCCTGGAGCTGGACTTCCTTCAGACCACTTGCCCTAGGACCCCCACCCTTGCCTGAGAGCTTTTTCACACTACTGAAGAAGGCTGCAGGTGTGCACTGGCAGGAGGGTAGGGCCTCCTTCAGCGGGGTTTCTTTATGTACCTGTCAGGGATACTGCCCATGACCAGTCCTGCTTCCTCGGGTGTTAAAGTACAACAACAGAGAAGCACGCCAAGGCCAGCATGTTAAGCAGGCTTTATTTAAAGGTAGTAACACAGACTTCTCCCAGCAGGGACCAGGGGGACCATGGCTGATGTTCTAGGATCCCCGAGAAGTGAGCGCACCCTACATCTTTTATAGGTTAGGGTCTTCTTTGTTCTGTTCTTTCCTCTGACCCTTATCTATCTCTTCTTCCTGCCTACATGACTAGGACCTGGTGACACAGCAAAACAGTGAGATGCAAATGGCAGGGGGAAGGGCCACATGGAGACTCAGGTAGGGGCCCAGGGGGCATTAATTAGCAACTCCCTGTCTGCAGGTTTTGGGGAGGGGCAGTTAAGCAGGTAACCTTGGCGATCAAAAGGGCTCAGGAGACACTGACACCCCAATCTCCCAGGGGCGTCTCCAACTTCCTAGACTCTGATGGCCTCCATTCCTCAATTTGACCAGATTTCCTATTCTACACTAACTGCCTGTCCCCAATTCTGGCTTCATCAGGATTCACTGAGGGTACTAAATGTTAACCCATGTTTAAATCCCTTGGTGGCTTTTCACGGAAGACATAAACTGTTAAATCCTCCACTAATCTGATATCCCTTCCAGCTTCCCTTTCCATCCAGGCGCATCAGCAACTGTGACCACTACTGAACAACAAACACTCTCGGGGTTCTCTTGTCTTTGAGATGGGTAATGGGGGACAAGGGTGGTGGTGGTATAGTGTAACCAAAGAAGTGACAACTTGTAGTCCTTGGTCCTCCCAGCCCAGTGTAGAGAGAGGGAGGTGAGCCATGGTGGTCAGGGGATGCTGGAGCAGCTATTCATGGGTCAGGTGTCTGCAGAAGCTGCAGGTTGGTCGAGGTGGCACTGAGGGCACAGAGTCAGAGGCAGCCACCATAAAGATGAACCGACCTGGCCTGGTAAGCTGAAGGCTTTCTGGGATTCAGCTCCAACCACTCTGGTTCCCTCAGGCCCTGCCCCAGATGACCTGAGCCTGGACTCAGAGGGAGCCTGCCTCTTCAGCCTCCTCCTTCCTGTATCCAGGCAACCCCTGCCTCTTCCTCCAGGCTGGATCCCAGCCCTCTCCAACTGCAAAGTCCTGTCCCTCACTCACACCCTCACCAAGGCCAGAACTAGGGCAAATCAAACAAGGTCCTGCGCAGCACAAATTTTAAGGAGGCCTGAAGACAATCAGTAATCAAGATAAAAGATTTCATACCATATCTTTAAAATTCAAGGTCAAAAGTTCCAAAAGGGAGAAAACTTAAAAATGTTTGTAAAGACTTGAACAACTTGGCCTTTCTGGCCGCACCCTCTGCAAAACCTCCTTGAAAGCCATTCCTACCCTCTCACCTCAGATTGCTGAGTCCTGGACCTTGGCAGGGAGTTCCAGGTACATTTGCCTCCTTGGCTATGCGCTTGGAAGCAGGGACTGCTGCTTAGTCACCCTGTGCCTCATGATCCCTCCCAGTGGTGGGGGAGGATAAGGCATTTGAAGGAGACCCAAGGGGAGAGCTCATCCCAGCCCCACAATCCAAACTCCAGTGCAGTGGCCAAAACCCCAAGCCAGGAGCAAGGGAGGCTCTGCTCCCTTAATTAGGGGCTAGAAAACCACTCAGGACTTGGGTTGAATATAAAACTTTAAAGGAACCACAAGTACTAGGAAACGGACTTAGAAATTATTTCGCACAAGAATGGTGCCCCTCTGTCTGCCCTAAGCTTTTGGTGATATTCTGATTCACTTTGAATTTGCAATGATGCAAACGCCTTTAATGAGGATCACACTCACTAATTTAGAGTGCCTTCCCATCATACCTCATTTAACTCTCCCAGCGGGTGATCAGACTCCAGAGGCTATTCTGGGAGCTGCTTAAAAGGGGCTTTCAATTATCCATGGAAGCCATTTGATGCAAGTCTTGTTTGCTGCACTTGTGGCTGAAGGAGGTAGTAAGTGGCAATGTCACCCAGGAGGAGATGGCATGGTTGTACTTCAGGCCAGCTTTGGTTTCCCTGTTCCTTTTGTACTAGACTGGCAGATGCAAAGGTGAAGGGAAAGAGCTAAGGGAGGATGTGATCAGGAAATCTGCGTGCCTTTTCTATTTGCCCAGCTACTGGAGATTGAACCCTGGGTGCTCTGCCACTGAACTCCGTCCCCAGCCCTTGCACTTCTTTGAGACAGGGTCTCCTAAGTTGCTGAGGCTAGCCTCCAACTTGCTTGCCTCAGCCTTCAGAGTCCCTGGAGTTACAGGCATGCACCACCAGCCTGGCTTCTACGTACCTTTTCTTAAAAAACAAAAATAATTAATTAAATTCTTTGGAAGCTTTGGGTGTGGCCAACAAACCTCCTGCAAAGGGGGTTTGTTGGCACACCTGAGCAATCCTTGACCTGCTAAGCACAGTTTGCTTCCTTTGAGAAAGTATTAAGTCAGCACTCTAATTAACCTAAAGGGTAAGAAATTGGGGGAGAGGGGCCCTTGTGGGCATCCTTAGGACTCACAGGAGATCACCTTAGCATTTGTGTTTATCTGCCCAAATGTGACTGTTCTACTCTGTGGCCAGCAGAGGGCACTGTTGCTACAAAGAATCTTTTTTTGAATTTGCAATGGAGAATTTTCAGGGCCATAAAAAATACTCTGATCCAGTAAGGCCTATGAATGATTTTCCATGAAATTTTAATGTAAAAAATAGATTATTATTAAAAATTAATGGATGTGTCACCAGTGATCTGTTGACCACAGAAGTGAAGATGTTTCATAACTGTCCTTGTTATCAAAGATTAAGACAGCAAGAACAAACAAGCAATGTGTAATAAATATCATCACTATACCTCTAAGTTTTTTTTAACAAATAGGACTTTTAGCTGTAGAGATGATATTTAACTTTTTAGATCCAAAAAGTTTATGTAATTTGCTGTTATTCACTTGGACGAATGAAAACTGGGTTATGAATAGTCTTGTGATCTTAATGATTTGTGATTTTGTTTTCTATAGAGACATCTCAAATGCTGAAGCTCATTAGGTTCAAGTTCATTCTGTAGTTAATTTGATAAACCACTTGCTTAGCATGCACAAGGCCCTGGGTTCAATCCCCAGCACCTAAATAAATATTGGGCTTTGTCACTTAATACACATGTGACCTTGGACAGATTACTTAGCCTCTGTGAGATTGAGTTTCCTCATCTATAAAATAGGACTAATAGTAATAATACCTAGAACATTTGACTATATGAAATATCAAATTCCAGCCAAAGGAAAGAGTGGGATCATAGGTGCGGATGTGAGTTTGGTTTGGAGCTAGTGAGCAGATCAGTGTTCCTAGAGAGCCTTTTTTGAGGAAAGTGCAATGTAGTGCCCACTGACAGAAAGTAGGAATCAAAATGTGGTACTGTTTAGGCCAAGGAGTTTCAAATGTGTCCTATAAGGTTTTGGGGAGCCATTGAAGGCTTTCTGAGCAAGAGAGCAGTATTAACAGAAGTACTGTTTGGAGGACCAACAAGCTAGTGTCTGCAAGAGTGGCTTTGGATGTAGCCAAAGCCATTGAGAATTTTATAAAATGTCTTAGGCTGGAATGAGAACTTTACTTGAAGTTGGAGAAGAAAGGTAGAAGATATTTGATAAAGGGGAGACTAGCTCTTGGTAACTGCTTACATACAGGAACACTGGCAAAGGTAGAGTGCAGATGCAGAATCAAAGACGGCTGCCCTGGGACCATCTCTCGCTTCGTACATCTAAGGGAACCTTCTTGATCAGATCCCTGACATCTGGCACTCCTGGCGTCATGCATCTCAGACCTTAATGCGACATCCCAGTCCATTTTACATAGCTACTATTACTTAAAAAGTCCTTCCTAATATTGAGCTCAAAGTCTTCCTGTCCTGCCCATCTGGGGGTTCTATACCTGCCTTTGGGGCAATGGAGAAATAATCTTATAGCAGCCTGAAATGCAAAGATTGAGTTCCTTTACAAGATGGTGTATTTGTGTTTGTGATGTATCTTCTTTCTTAAAACTAGAAATCCCAACCCTGGTATAGCTTCACAGGTGTCATGGTTTGGATGTGAGGTGTCCCCCAAAAGCTCACAAGTGAGACAATGCAAGAAGGTTTGGAAAGGAAATGATTGGGTTACAAGAGCCTTAACCTAATGAGTGCATTAATCCCTAATGGGATTAACTGAGTGGTAACTGGAAGCAGGTGGGTGTGGCTGGAGGAGGTGGTTCATTGGGGCTTGGCTTTGGGGGTACATATTTGTATCTGGAGAGTGGAGTCTCTCTCTCTCTGCTTCCTGATCATGATGTGAACTGCTTCCCTCTGCCACACTCTTCTGCTATGATGTCCTGCCTCACCTCAAGCCCTGTGGAATGAAGCCCGCCTTGTGTGGACTGAGACCTCTGAAACTGTGAGCCCTCAAATAAACCTTTCCTCCTTTGCAGTTGTTCTGGTCAGATCCTTTAGTCACAGCAGCCAAAAAGCTGTGACTAAACAACAGGGAATGGTTCCCTGGGACCCTCAGTGAGTACTCCAGAACTGTCTTAGGAAGAGCCGGTGTTGCTTTGTACTCTTTATACCATTGAGTTGAGTTGTTTACTGGTCACTGATCATGTGAAGCCAGGCCAGGGACTCTGCAGAGAAGGGATGGTTGAAGTCACGGAAGCTGAGCTGTCTAATGCGGAGAGAAGAACAGTGGCCAAGGACTAAGTGGAAACGGTGGCCAGGGAAGACTGACACTCCCTGTTTCTTTTAGCCTTTTGTCATGGGGCCCAGTGGGTGACAGAGCCACATCTCCAGCCCTTTTAAATCCCATAATATATGTATTTTAGTTGTAGATGGACACAATATCTTTTTTTCTCACAATATCTTTATTTATTTATTTTTACTTGGTGCCGAGGATCAAACCCAGTGCCTCACACGTGTAAGGCAAGTGCTTTACCACTGAGCTACAGCCCCAGGCCCCCTAGCCCTTTTTTTATATTTTATTTAGAGACAGGTCTGGCTACATTGCTGAGGCTGGCTTTGAACCTGTGACCCTCCTGCCTCAGCCTCCCAAGCCCTTGCGATTATAGGTGTGTGCTACTGTGCCCGGCCTGGGCATTATACTTTAAAATGTTGAATGATTCCTGATGGCCTGTACTTTTTAAGCCTACCACTGGAATGTGTCAGGAGGTTTCTCAGATTTTTGAAAGGGAAAAATGAGCTCTGAGTACTGTGTATCCAAGTGGTTTGTACACAGGTAGACCCCTTAAAACCAAATGTTCTTTCTTAACAAGTTGCAGTTAACTCAGTTCTGTTTGCCTATTCAAACCCTCTCAGGATGTGCCTTTTCAAAAAAGTCTTAGTTCTTTGTTGAAATGTGGAGAGTAAAAGCATCCTGAGATCCTCCTGCCCTCTGAACTCTTGAACCAAACAGCTACAGTTCCTGACTAGCGCCATCAACTACCCAGCATTTCCCAGAGGATGACAGGGATTATTGGACTCGCGAGGATCAGAAGAAAGATGTTATTCTCTCAACCCTGTAGACTAATGTAATTTGGAAAAATACCTTGAGAACAAGCATCCTTGATTGCAGCCTTATTTATTAGCACCCTGCCAACTTTAAGTCTCTTTATAGCTTGAAGAACACAAAGGTAACAGGAAGTTTATTTGGGGGCTTTGGTCTTCACACTAACTGAGCTCCAGCATCTTACAATAGTGACAAATCTGTAGCAAGGACAGAAAAATGTAGAATGAAACTGACCCAAAGTCCATCTTAGATTGTATCATTTGGAAACTGGTTGAATGGAGTTTTGCCCAGTGATTTAGCTTAACATTTGCCCGTTGTTCTGCCCACTTCACTCAGCTTGCTCCTTTTTTTGTTTTATGAATTTCTATCCTATGGCCTAAAAAAATAGTTGTTTTTAGTGTTAGGAGGTTGAACTGTCCCCCTGTTCAAATAAAATGTTTTTTGGTAAAATGACCATACATCTTTTTTTTTTTTTTTTTAATTAGTAGAGAGGGACTGGGGATGTAGCTCAGTGGCAGAGTCCGTGCCTAGCACAGGCAAAGCCCAGGGTTCAATCCTTTACACACACACCCACACTTTAGTAGAGAAAGAGAATACTTGGAAATTGACTCTCTTACCTTTTATTTATATTTTTCCAGTTCCAGGGATCAAACGCAGGGCCTAGCTCATGCTATGTGAGTGCTGTACCCCAGAGCTCCACCCTGAGCCCCAAGTCTTACATTAAGGTTGATAATTGGATTCAGGCTTCACATTGCCTTAGCATTTAATCTAATCACCTAAAATGAACAAAACATTTCCTTTAAAGTGATTTCCTTTCACTGATCAGTTCTTTAGTTCTACCTCTTCATCATGCATTTCACATGAGTAGCCACTGATGCATATGTAGCAGTGCCCAAAATGTGGCCAAGAAACATGGAATTGCTCTCCTTGCATGCGCACAGGGACACATAAGTTTTTATGAAAAATTTCGAGCCTACAGGGAATAGAATAGTGCAGTGAATGCCCACTTATCAACCCTGTGGATTTAAAAATGATTTTTTTTTCATAAAACAAATCACTGCTAATATAACATATGTATTTGCTCCAGTTCTCCCCCAAAATGGATGCTTGCCTATATTACCACAGTTCCTTTCATGGCACCTAGTAGGGTCAATAGTAGTTACTGAATGATGTCTAAGAGGCAACTCATGTTCAATTTCTCCAGTTCTTCCCAAACCATACTATTTATTACTATTTATCAACACTTTAGGAAAAGATCAGAGACCTGAGGACTTGATACTCAGTTGATGGGAATCAGGAATATGGATTGGCAAAAGAACAGAACTTAAGCCAGCTCAATGCACAGTCATTATTCATTTGGAAATGCTTCCCTCCCCAGGCTACCCCAGTCCTTAAAATTGATCCTTGAAACTGGAGGATCAACCTGGATCAGTGTGAGTCCCCAGCTTGGCCACCTTGAAGCTCTGTAACCATTAGTAACCCACTGGCTCTACACACAAGGAATTCACTGAGTGAGACCTCCAGATGGTTGTAGATGGGGTCACTTATTCCAATGTCTTTTTTTTTTTAAGTAGTCCATCTTTTCCTCAATGCCTTAAAATACCACCATAGAACTTTGAAAACACTAAAAGGAAATAAATTAATGTACTTCTCTAATCGTAATGAGGAGAAGGCTTTTCAAAGCAAGGTATGAAACATTTGACTATATAAATATTTGAAACATTTTTATGGCAAACGACAAAGTAAGTAAAATTTAAAAGTAAATAATAGTCTTGGAGAAAATATTTGTCCCATAGATAACATGAAAAATAAGAGCTCCTTAAAATGCTAACAATACCTGCAAATCAGTAAGACAAGTTATCAAGTGGAGAAAAGATTTGAAGAGGAAACTAAAGGTAAGTAGGAACAGATTACCATGTGGAAAGATGACTAAAGAAGTGAAAATGAAACCAAAATGAAGCCAAGCGTGGTGGCTCACGCCTGTAACCCAGAGCTTAGGAGGCTGAGGCAGGAGGATCATGAGTTCAAAGCCAGCCTCAGCAACTTAGTGAGGCCTTAAGCAACTCACAATAGACCCTGTCTCTGAATGAAATATAAAAAAGGGCTGGGGATGTGGCTCAGTGGTTAAGCACTCCTCGGTTCAATCCCTGGTACCAAAAAATGAGATTCCATGTTATTAACCTTCTAATTGTCATGGATCCCAAAGATCAACAACATTGGTGAGCATACAAAGGGAAAAGCACTCTCATCCACTGATAGTGTGTGTGCAAGTTGGTACGAGCTTTGTAAAGGCAATTCGGCATGTATTATTATTCCAAACTTCTGTCCTCATTACCTTGTGAACTGTTAATTCAAATTACCTCTGTTCCTGGGGCTGGGGTTGTAGCTCAGTGGCAAAGTGCTTGCCTAGCATGCATGAGGCCCTGAGTTTGATCTTCAGCATCACATAAAAATAAATAAATAAAATAAAGGTATTGTGTCCATCTACAACTAAAAAGTTTTTTAAAAATTACTTCTGTTCCTTACTTAATTTCCATTTTTTGTGTCTGTGTCTCCTAGGTGGTGGTGTTTGTGATTCTTGCCTCAGCCTGACCTCGACTCCTGAGTTTCATGATCCCTTCCCAACTGCAAGTCATTCTCATGCAGCATTTGAATTCACCTCATTGACATCTTTGAGAGCTCGAGAACATATGGAGATTCAAGCCACCATCGTAACATCCTGCTGTCTTATGTGACAAGACCTACATTAAGGTTGCTTGCTTCTATCCTGTTCTTCTGTCTGTTGTTACCTGATAGCCACTGATCACACATGTGGTCACACAGAAACTGTTTAGCTCTTTTTATTTGTCTCATGAATTTGCTCATGTAGCTATTGTATCACAGAGTACTCCTGTATACTGCTCAGAGATGCAAAACTGTCGGTCCTTATCAATTTGCCTGAGTTAGGGTAAGAATGGTCTCCAGGCAAAAGAGAGATGATAGGAATGCAGAGTGCAAAGGGCGAGAATGGTAAGCTGTTTCAAGCAAAAGGAGAGTTCTTCAATGATCCATAATGGGGAAAACAAGAACTCAGAGGGCATTTTGTGGCATTAATGAATCTGTCATTTGTACAATAAGGAAAACTGAGGAAGCCATTAGTGTGTTGAGGGGTGCACCAGAGTCATGGGGAAAATCAGACCTAACTTGAAAGCCAAAATAGAGAAGATGGAAGTTGATGTGCACTTCCGGTCTCTAAAAACTCACAGCTGAAGAGGCCTGAGAGCTGTACGTGGTGTCCTCCCCTGAGCATCACAAAAGCAAGTTTCATTTTCATTCTGGTCAAAAAGTTATGACATTCATCACAAGTAATGGGTGTTTGGATAGGCTTAGAAACATTATGGCCTGTATGGAAAGAAGTGTCTGGCAGGAAGCAGGTCCTGAGGCTGCCACAGAGTGTCCCGAATAACTGAAGAGATTGATGGAGCAAGTGGCTGTGGGCCTGCAGAGCAGGTCCTCAGTGCTGTGAAATGGGCCTATTCTGGAAGCACATGCCAACTTGCACAGCCACTGCAAAGGATGGCAAAAGAACCAGAGGCTTCCAGCCTGGAGAAGACAAGCTGGAAGTCCTGCTTTGTTCCACTGATTCTTGGGACTTCCTTATCCATCCTGGGTTGCTTCACAAATTCTGAAATCCTTGCCTCTTGAAAGAGAGTGCCAGAAACAATTTTCTGTCTATGTGAAGGGAAGCCATTAAATTTGAATCACTGAGAAACTTGTTTTGCACTTGACTTTGAAGTGTTTTGTTCCTGAGCTTAATATTTAAATGAAAACAATTTTGTATTGAAGGCATTGCTGGTCCTGGCCGCTGCTGTCACTGAGAAAAGTGTGACTGTAGATGCTTGTTTGCATTTCCCCCAGTGCAGCTCCTCTGCTTCGACTCCCACATCAGGGAGTACTAAAGATGTTCATGATGGAGTCTGCGCAGCACCATGAAGGTTGCTTGGCAGAATTTCTCCATTTGTAATGGCTTAACAATAGTAGACAAATAAGTGAGAGAAAGAAAATAATCAACCCTTAATGGAATGTGGAAGAAATTTGGAATGAGGTTATAACTGATACTGAAGACCCCCTTCCAGTGGTAGAAGAAATGGAAAATGTCGTAACATTTGCAAAAACAGTTGAGTGGTAGAGGGTTTGAAGAGATTAGCTTAAGTGACATTGCCTTAAGTGACTCTCACCCTGAGTAGGTAGTTGAGGACTATTTAAGAGGTGTGACTATGCCCAATGTTGATAAAAGATGCCACTGTGGGTAAACACCCAGAACTCAAAGAATGTTGAGGCACCTACTCTGCAAATCAAATTGTTGTGACGATTTGGAAAAAAAGAGCTCCTGTGTGGGACCTTCAGGCGAGGCTTAGCTGATTACCCACGACCCTATAAAGCAGTAATAGGAAGCCTTCAAACTAAGGTCATTAAGTCTTTTCTCTCTGCTCATTTAACAGGGGAGAAGAATCTGGACCATCTGTCATGCTGTTCAGACCTGTTTCAACACACAGCACGGCACACAAGATAATTGGATCGTGGGGTTTAGACTCTGATGGCTCTGGCCATGTGGTGATCCATGTGCTGGGGATAAAACTGGAACAGAAGACTGAGCTTAGTTCTCTACAGACCAATTCCCATTTTCTTTTCTTTCCCTGTCACTACTGCCATGACCAGCATTTCATTGGTGCATTATCATCCTTCCCTGAGGTCAGAGAGAAATACAAATTCATTACCCAGTAACCAGTATTGCTAATGTTAAATGTGTAAAATATCATTGAGATTACTTTAGTGTTTTATTTAGGTGAACAAACCAATCGTCCTGGCTTCCACAATATTCTCTGCTCCCTTCCCTCTCTTTTTTTCCCCTAAAAGGTCTTAAATTTATCCAGCACAGATAGTGGAGGGTTTCAGGAACTCGACCCTAGGGAGGGGCTGCTATATTTGATTTGACACCTTGATTTTGTACTCCTGATCCTGAATGTTGTTTCAATTCTGATTAAGCCTAACTTGCTCTCTTACCAGAAGAGACTGGTTTGGTCTAAGTTGATTTGCTCTGCAGTGCTTCTGTAACTTAGCTATTGGCTGGTCTCGAAAGGCAATCCATTTGTGCAGAATTCCTGGATTTGTATTGGTACCTAACTAAGGAGGAAGAGCTGTCATACTTCATTTCTGTGGTTCTTCTCTGTTCTCAAATCTGGCCTCTCAGTGATTTGAACAGGAGAATGTCCCCTGAAAAGAGGGAGCAGCACAGCACTTCCTGTGCTGGAGAATTCATTTCCAGATTGAACATGTTTTATTCCCTCCATAATCCCTTATGCTTATGTTATTCAACTCAATTGTTTTTATAAAAGTCATTGTTTCAATATTGGATGTTTGGAATTCTCCAGGCAGATTTAACAGAGGGGAAAATTAAGTCAGAAAACCAGAGAGATGAAACTAATGTATTATTCTGAGAATTCTTAGCAAAGCCATGAGGAACCTACTTGTTCCCTTGACTACTCGGACACAGTCTCATCTGATGTTCATTTTGAACTCAACTGGTTAGTTACTCTGGGGACCAGAGGTACAGGAAGTCTGAATAGCATTGTTTCTTCTCTCTTAACTGCTGCTTGGGTCAACATTGCTTTAATGGTGACATGATTACATCTAATGATGAAGAGCAAAAATCCTGAATAGGAAAAGGAGGACAGATAACTCTTCAGCATGCAGTTGCCAGAAAGGAATTCATGTAGCTGAAAACCACAAAGAGAACCTGGAATGATGAAATTTATGGGCAGTAGTCGAATAAATGCTGTCCTTGAGCTATAACATCAAAATGGCACCACAAAGTAAGTTGAGTGTGCTCTTATAGGAAACATGGAAGGAGCCCACTTGAGTTGTGATTAGCAATGGGGAAATCCAGTAATTTCCTCCTCAGTCTGGAGGTCTGAATGATAGACCCCCTATAACTGAGTTTGAAGTGATCAGGAAAAAGGGGAAAGATAAAAGCTGAAAGGGCTTGCCTGCATAGGTATTTGAGATGACAGATATTCTTGAGAGAAAGGTTCATCAGCCTCATTGGTTGATCTCGGGAGTACCTAGGCCCCTTTTTAGAGACCAAGGTAAGTAGCAATATTATTGCTTTTTCTTATTATTTTAGGAATTGTGATTCAAGTGACTCACATTTTAGTCCCTTCCAGAATAGAAAGTTAGGCACAGGTGCCATAGAAAACAAAGGCAAACATAGTGTCAGTTTCTGGGAAAGAAAAATAGAAAGTACCTCCCATGATACTTACGTTTTGGGGGGTTATAGGATTTAGATAAAATAGTGCATAAATATGAGTGTATAAGACATCTTAACATTTTACATCTATTGTTCTGGAAACCTAAGTGGAGAAGTCTGTGTGGTAAGTGTTTCAAGTTTCCATGAGTAGTTTGCTTATTCTTAATCATGCCTAGGAATAAATACTTTTAAGCCAGTGATCTTTTTTTGATCACTGTATTTTGTATGACCTGTGCTTCCGTATGCTTTTAAAGAATGAGCTTTCCTGATCATGTAGCATTCACTGAGATTACTTCCTTGGCTCTTGTTTCTCTTAATTTGACCAGAATTAGGGAAATCAAATTTTAAATTGAATTGCATCCACTAGGAACTCTTAATATAAAATAATAAAATTAGGTGAGTTTTGTTTGTTTTGGGGGGAGTGTTTTTTTGGTACCAGGGATTGAACCCAGAGGCACTTAACCACCGAGCCACATCCCTAGCCCTTTTATATTTTATTTTGAGACATAGTCTCACTAAGTTGCTTAGAGCCTCACTAAGTTGCTGAGGCTGGCTTTAAACTTGTGATCCTCCTACCTCAGCTTCTTGAGCTGCTGGGATTACAGGTGTGCACCCCACATCCAGTAAGGAATTGAACATTATGTAGTTTTGTTTGTCGTGGACCTTGGCTCAATAGACGGAAACATTTGTCTAGGGCCCAGATCATTTGAAATAAATGTTAAGATGAATCTAGTTCTTATTTAAGACAGCATCCAGTTAAAATAATCTAAGCAGTATCACTGATGAGAGTAAATAAGGGAATATATTAATGTAGTTGATTTTGGCAAGAACTCATGGGAGGATGTGAAAGTGGTATTGGCTAAATGGTAGCAATAGAACTTCATGACAGCACTACAATGTAAACAGATATTCTTCTTCTTTAAGTGAAGCATAGTCCCCCAAACTGAAAAGCTGACATTTCTTTTTCTTTTTTTTTTTTAACATTTCTTTGAGTAGGTTTATGCTGACATTTCTTTGAGTCATTTGAGTAGAAAGGCCTTTTCTGTTGTCAAATGGTTTGGGGGAGTTCTTGAACTAATATTAAGACACATGTGGGGCTGGGGTTGTGGCTCAGTGGCAGAGTGCTTGCCTAGCACATGTGAGGCCCTGGGTTTGATCCTCAGCACTACATATAAAAATAAGCAAATCAAATAAAGGCATGCTGTCTATCTACAACTGCAAAAAAAATTTTAAAAAAGAAGCACATGGAAACTTTCTTCTTTATAGATATATTTCAACCCTCTGGCAAAAAAGAAGGTGGGGAGAAAGGGCGGCCAGGCTGTGGAAATAGAACAATACACTTAAAAACTGGCTTTACATTTTAAAAGATCTTTTTGTTTAAAATCCTTTGAAGTTCAATTTAAGTTGGATGCAGAGACAACTCTTTAAATCACGTTTGGATCACATAGTTGCTGCCATCTGAATGCTCGTGGAGGGTCTCCACAGTGTGTTTAGGCTGATAGCTTCTGTGAATAATAGTTGTGATGTGAAATACGTCGATCACTGAACTTTTCATAGTATTATTAGCATTTAATGGTCTTTGATGTCAGTGGGTTGTGGTTGGTTAGGAATTTGGAAAGAAATTTGCTGTGAACACAGTGTATATATATATATATTGTGAACCATAAAATCAAACAGAAAATAGATGAAAGAATAAATGAAACATCTCAAGCATAAATACCAAATATTGAGAAATGACATATGAATCTAGTGTACCTGAGACATCCACTCCATTTTTCCTTCACTGCTCACCATCATGGCAACCACTGAGAGTTGGCTCTTGACTTTTTGGCAGTAGTATGATGAGCCTCAAAATGAGGACATGGGACATAGAGTGAGGGCTTTGACTGACTTCTTGTCTGCTTGGAGTTGGGGCCTCCCTCTCTTTCAGTGAGTAATGCTGAATCCTAGCAGTATAACTTTTGGAGTTTGGGAGTGTCAGGAATCAGCATGGAGCCTGGGCTTTGGAATCAGACAAACCTGCTTCAAATCCTATGCCTCCCAGTTACCAGTTGTGTGACTGGGCATGTTTCTTAACCACTGCAGATTTCAGTTTCTAATCTGTAAAACGGGGTCAAAAATACCTGCATTGTTAGGGTTGCTATGAGAGTATATGAGATGCTTAGTGCAGTGCCTGGCACATAGTAAGTGCTCAATAAATCATTGCTATTATTATTATTATTATTATAACATAAATAAGCATTATCTAACTAGAATGTTTACTTATGTCTTGGCAATAATTTGATCTCCTTCACAATAAGGTATGATGGTATTAAGAGAAGGAATAAGAAATGCATATTGATATTTTTTTCCCTTATGACAGATACCTGAAACAATATTCCCTTTGTTCCTAAGTTACTCTTTGGCCTACAGTGATTCTTTGTGCTATATTTATAATGTGGTTATCATTACATGATATTTGTTTATATGATGGTTAGAGGTAATGGCTTTTTTGACATGGATATACTCCCATTCTCTAGAAAATAATCTAGCCCCTTAATTCTACTTTAAAGATCATGAAGTCACTCTGATTGATATAATGGGTAAAGATAAAGCTATGCAGAACCTACTTTGCTTGGCTGTCAAGTTTTTAGCTCCCCTGTCTTTGAGAGAAGTTGTGTAAATCTAAGTCAACTTACTAGGCAAGGGCATTTCTCATAACTAGCATCTGAACTTCTTTGTATTTCATCTATTTGCCATGGCATTCACGAATTTGAATGTAGTGATATTCAGAATGCTGAATAGTCTTCATGACCCTGGTGCTGTATCTGCTGAGTATCAGAACTGCCACTGCCTTATTTCAAACCCTTTTCCAGTATTACTGCAATGGCTTCACATCCCAACCCTTCACGTGTTTTAACTTGGAGTATTTGGTATCCTAGTGTATATATCTAGTAGTCTTTACTATTTCACTACCTTCCTGCTTAACTAGCTTTCCTTGTGTATGGATCTTCTAGACACTTCCTTGTTCAATAACTTCCAGTGATTATCCATTATCACTGCTTGATCTTTAATCATGACCCAGTCCCAGAGTACCTTACCAGTTTTGACTGCCTGTGTTCTCTTTCATGTCATATATGTGATAATCCCTTTCCTTCTCAGCCTTGAGTAAGGACTAAGGACCTTCAGTCTATAGCTCAACTCTGACCCCTTAAGCTTGGTGCATAAGCTCTGGTGGATGAGAGCAGAAATGACTTGCATTCCCTGAAGCCAGGGTGCCTGAGCTGAGCCATCAATCTATAATCTCTTTCCTGTTCCCCTCTATATATGCCCCATTCATAGATGTGGGTTTCTTCTCAAGCCTCCAGGCTATAAATTAGGACATCTTCAGTGACCCTCAGCCCCCTTGCTTGGGGCCCTGAATGCAACCCATTTAATTTTGGCTCTGAGTACAAGGCTTCTGTCCATAAAGTCGAAACACTTAGCTAGAGATCTAGACTCCCTTCTTGGGCTCTTGCCAGCCTTCTCTCCTGAGTGCCATCATATCGCATGGTATTTTCATTTATACTGGGCTTCAGAATGCTCCACGTCTTTCTCTCGCATGTGAATGCTAGCCTGGGATGTACCATACCGCAGATTTGGCATCTTGAGCAGGGCTTGGAAAACTAAGACCATTGGGCCCAGTCCAACCCAACAGTTATTTTTTAAATAAAGTTTTACTGCAGCACAGCTGTTCTCACTCAGTGACTTAGTATCTATGGCTGCACTATTGTAGCAGAGTTAAGTGGTTGAAAAAGAGGCCATGTGGCCTGCAAAGCCTTAAATATTTACTGTCTAATCCTTTACAGAAACTATTTGCTACATCCTGATATAGAGCCAAGTACTTCCCCGGGCCTAGATATGCTTGTTCTTTAGTAATTCCCCATTCCTATCCTGTCTACCCATAGAGGCCTGGAAGACCAGTTCATTGAGACTCTGAAGATAGGTTTCAACCCATGCAGATGACTTATTTTTACTTGAATTTCCTTACTTCCTCCTGGTCATCTTCTTAAAATGGTCTCCCCTGTGTTTGGCTTTCAAATGAAAGAAATGCTGCAATCAAAAATTATAATCTTTAAAAATCAATTCTGAAATGTAAAGTTTCCAAAAATGCTTCCAAAAAAAGCAAGTTTCTATCTCTTTATATTTAGTATTTATTGTAAATAGTTCCTACATTGAAATGTTAATAGTGATTATCTTCTCTTTATTTAAAAATTTTTATAATTAAAATTATTTTTATAAAATAAAATGTCCAATATTATAGCCTAAAAAAATATAATCTTACAATATGCCTGTCTTTTAATGTAATTTCTTAGCCCTAATGTACAAGTCTGTCAATATGGACAATATCTCTAAATATGGCCTTCAAATATCCCTAAGGTTAGGCCTTTCCAGTCTTTGTTGTCTCTAACTCAGATCTTCCAATCTCTACAGCTTGACAACATTGAAAGTAGCCAGATCCTCCCCATATTACAATGTCCATGTCTTCCAGTCTCTGTCCTATAGCGTCTCTGGTGCCTACATTTTCTAATCTCAATAATAGTCATTAAAAGTCTAGGTTTTCCAATACTGTCATCAGTCTTTAAGGTTCATGTATTGTCTGTCTCTTTCAGGGTCCAGAGTTCTAACTTCCAAGACTTCTATGGACCCAATCCTTCAGTATTTCCTAAATACAGGTCTTCTAAAGTCCATATATTTCATAGTGTCCAAGTCTAACTTTTCCAATATCTTCTAGCACTTATATCATTCAATTCCCATATATATTAATGTCTCTTAAATCCTGGTTTTACAATTTCTTTTTATTGTCAGTTCTTCCAATGCCAAGTCTTTCAATATCTAAGAATCTGGTCATCCAATATTAAGATGTTCTAGTATCTCTGATATCTGAATGACTGTGTCTCTTAACCTTTATATTTCTTAATATTCAGGTTTGCCAGCATTCTTGAATTCCAACATCATTAAAACTTAATTCTTCCAAATTTTGTATCTTTTATCAGGAATATGTCCATATCCAGATTTTCCAATGTTTACCAATATCCATGGCTTCTGATTTTATGATTTCTAAATGCCAATCTCCTCTATTATCCATACCCGCCAGTGTTTAGGGGGTCCCAGGTAAAGGAATTGCAATATCTGTAATATCCAGGGCGTCCAGTGTCTATGGCTTTCAATATCCAATATCCCAATATTCAGGGCCTCCAAAGACTCCAGTGTCCAGAGTAACCAATGTCTCCAAAATCCAAGGCTTCCATTGTCTCCAACATCCTGTGCTTCCAATGTTTCCAATGTCCAGGGTTTCCAATGGCGCCAGTGTCAAGGTCTTCCAACAAGTCCAGGTCTTCCAGCAACTCCAAGTCTTCCAACAACCTCAAGGTCTTCCAGACAATCCTGGTCTTCCAGAAAATCCACGTCTTCCAGACAATCCATGTCTTCCAGCAACCTCCAAGTCTTCCAGTAAATCCAGTCTTCCAGCAATGATAGGTCTTCCACAAAATCCAGATCTTCCAGGAAAATCCACGTCTTCCAGAAAATCCATGTCTTCCAATAATTTCAAGGTCTTCCAGCCAGTCCACGTCTTCCAACAATTTCAAGGTCTTCCAGCTAATCTACGTCTTCCAAAAAAAATCTGGGTCTTCCAATTGATCAATGTCTTCCAGAAAGAAATCCAGGTCTTCCAGTCAGTCCATGTCTTCCAGAAAAATCTATGTCTTCCGCTAAATATAGGTCTTCCAATCAATCCAGGTCTTCCAGAAAAATCCAGATCTTCCAGCCAATCTACGTCTTCCACCAAATCAAGTCTTCCAGTCAACCCATGTCTTCCAGATAAAATCTGTTTCTTCCAGTAAATCCAGGTCTTCCAGTAAAGCTACGTCTTCCAGACAATTTATGTCTTCCAATAATGTCAAGGTCTTCCAGCTAATATATGTCTTCCTGAAAATCCACATCTTCCAGAAAATCCATGTCTTCCAGTAACCTCACAGTCTTCCAGCGAATCTGTCTTCCAAACAATCCAGGTCTTCCAGACAATTAAGGTCTTCCTGAAAATCCACGTCTTCCCCCAAAGCCATGTCTTCCAGAAGATCCATGTCTTCCAATTGACTTCCAGGTCTTCCAACTTAACCACGTCTTCCAGAAAATCCTCGTCTTCCATCAAATCCATAGCTTCCGGAAAATCCATGTCTTCCAGCTAATCCATGTCTTCCAGGAAATCCATGTCTTCCAGCTAATCCACATCTTCCAGGAAATCCACGTCTTCCAGCTAATCCACGTCTTCCAGGAAATCCATGTCTTCCAGCTGATCCATGTCTTCCAGGAAATCCATGTCTTCCAGGAAATCCACGTCTTCCAGCTGATCCACGTCTTCCAGCTAATCCACGTCTTCCAGCTGATCCATGTCTTCCAGTTAATCCACGTCTTCCAGGAAATCCATGTCTTCCAGCTAATCCACGTCTTCCAGCTAATCCATGTCTTCCAGGAAATCCATGTCTTCCAGCCAAGTCATGTCTTCCAGCCTACCTACGTCTTCCAACAAAGCTATGTCTTCCAGAAAATCTGTGTCTTCCAACAAAGCCATGTCTTCCAGGAAATCCATGTCTTCCAACAAAGCCATGTCTTCCAGGAAATCCATGTCTTCCAGGAAATCCACGTCTTCCAACAAAGCCATGTCTTCCAGGAAATCCATGTCTTCCAGGAAATCCATGTCTTCCAGGAGATCCACGTCTTCCAACAAATCCATGTCTTCCTTCACCTCCAGGTCTTCCAGCATCTCCAGGGCTTCCAGCATCTCCTCATCTTCCAGTGTCTTCATGTCTTCCAACATCCTCAGGTCTTCCTACAGCTACTCTGTCTTCCATCAGTGGGCTGAATATCTACGTCTTCCAATGTCTCCAGTGCCGGTCTTCTAACTTCCAAGTCTTCCAGTGTCTGCAATATCCAGGTATTCTAATATGTTCTAAAGTCCAGGTTCTCCAGCCTTGCCCCAGGTTGAGACTTTTTCAAATTTAGTTTTCCCCTGTCCAAGCCTTCCCATGTTCAGATCTTTCCATGGACAGATATCCCAACTCAGGTATTTCTGCCCTCGTAAAATTAGTTTCAAAAAAATTATGGGATTCTTTCTTATAGCCCATATTTTATGCACCAACTGTACTGATTTTTTTATTGCAAAATGTGTATTTATTCTCTGTAACTTTTTAAGATAGTGTTCAGGAAAAAAACTTTACAGAATAAGCAGATATGATTGTCCCAGTGAATTGACTGCATTCCCATTGCTTGTAGTTTTTAAAGTCAAAGTGCTAAGGTGCAAGTGAAATTTTTATTTCAATAAGAAAAATTCATGTTTAGAGACTTATTTTATATGAAGTTAACTCTAGTGTATTTTTCCAATTTTTAATAACATCAGTTTTTATTTGGTCTTCTGTAACATTATGATGATGATGATAATGATAATAGCATTTGCTGCATCCAGGCACTGTGCTGAGGTCCTTGCATTCACTCATTTAATCTTCACCACAACCCACTGAGGTAGGTATTACCATCATCCCCTTTTACAGATGAGGAAATTGGCACACAGATGTAAAGTCACTTATCTTTGGTTATGTCAGATAGTAAATAATAAAACTAGGATTTGAACCCAGCTAGCCTGTTTCCAGAGTCCATGATCCTAACCACTTTGCCATAATATCTGCTTTTGAAAATCAAGATGAGAATTATGGGATGTCAAAGTTGATTACTCCCGTATTATGTGTCAAATATTATAAAATCTTATATACGAAATCTCATTTATCTTGTCATTTTCAGAACCTATTTGTATTCATGACTTTCATTCCTTAACCAGCTACTACCATTCCCTTGCTCATGTGTATTGGAAGTAAGTGCAAACATTTCCTGATACCATTTTCAGTTTAGACAAGAAGCATATAGGGGGCCACGGAGCTCAAGTATTCTTTGCTTTAAAATCATATTCCTAGCTTCATGCTTTGGGTACCAGTGCTTCATCTTTAACTTTCCCAACTACTTTCATCCCTTATCACTGACCATTCCCCAGTTTGAACCTTCCTATCCAGACCACTTACCATTAGTTTGTTTCTGACCTCCAGGATCTACCTGCTTCTTCAAATATCACTGACCTCCTGGGTTCCTGATCACTGCCTTGTATGCAACTAATGGTAACTACAGCTCCTTAAATCCCAGCATGCTGACCTAGATAACTAACTACTTGGTTCTCCAAGTCTCAGCTCTCACCAGGCACTTGCAGCAGTGTTGCTACCCAAGCCTCTGGCTGTTATGAACGACATGAAAGCCACACAATGATGTTACAGTTAGGCAAGTAATCACCATAAAGATTTAGAATCATCTACATGGTAATAAACAGGAACAACAATAATAATTAAAATAGCAACATCATCTGAATCTCAGTTTACGAAGTGCTATCACTTCATTCTTCATCCATCCATTCATTCAACAAATATTTATTGAGCACCAACTGTGTGCCAGGCTTATTCTGATGGAACCTAAATTCGGCTGGGGAAGTACAGTGTACAGATCATTGAGCAGTTATCTGTCACTTGTGGTAAAGCCATGAAAGAAAAGTAACGTAGGCTGCTGTGAGAGTTTGGAAAGTCAAGGAAAGCATTCCTCAGGAAGGAACATTCATGGTGACTGAAGGATCTAGTTTCATTTGGTTATCCCAATAAGCTGTGACTTAGATAAGATGCATGTTTTTATATCAGTAATACCTAATCAGAGTAATGACAATGGGCATGGGATCCGGGTGTTGTTTGGACCTCTTTCTTTTTTTTTTCTTTACTAGTTAGTACATTCTACCTTAATTGAATATGAAACTGTATTCTTTCACTTAGTACTTTCACTTCAAGGAATCTTTCAAAGGATATTATTTAAAATGTGGACAATTCATGCACAAAGCTGTTCCTTACATACATGTTATAGCAAAAAAAAGACACCCAAGAGTCTAGTTTTAAGGAAATGATTAAAGTGTGCTATTTACATATAATGTAATATTCTTCTATTAAAATATTTGTGGTGCATTCATTCTATAATGTTAAATGAAAATCCAGCACACAAGATCATATAAAGTGTGGCTGCAACTACTTAAGATACATAACAAGAGAGATAAAAGATTAGAAGTAAATACAGTGGCAATTGTAAACTAATTATCACTGGGTAAGCAGGATTATGTATGATTTTGTTTTCTTTAGATTCTTATATTTTCCCCAAAGTCCTCACAATGCAGAGGTATTTTCTATTCAGGAAAAAAATGCTTAGAACAATTGTGTACAAAATTCATTATTAATTTATCCTTTTACTTGTATATTTAATCAAGTTTACTTTTGAAAACACTTCAAAATGTAAGTAAGCAAAGTGAAACAAAAATGAATTCTCAAATAATCTCAATACCCAGAGATAATCACTGTTAAGATTTTGATGAATATTCGTCTAGACTCTTTCATGGGTATGTTTATTTTCTTTTACAAAATGCAGTCATTCTACCATTTAATCTATTTCTTTCTCTTAACAATAAATTGTAAGTAAATTTCATGGTGGGTAACTGTGCCTTTATGTTCTAATTTTAACATATAATTTATTTATTCCATCTCCTATTAGTAGACATTAAGTTCTTTTCAGTTTTTTTAGTATTGTAAAAACTTGCTGTGAGGAGCATCTATGTTGTGAAAGGTGTACCATCCTGCATGGTGGCCCAGGACATACTATAGGAAATTTGTTCAGATATTACTTAGCATAAATAACTAAAAGGAGAGGTACTTTGCCAAAGGTCATGTACAACCAGCTTATCACAGGAAAAAACAACAAGCAATTCACATGTCCAACAACTGGGAGTGATTAAAAAATTATAACTCTATGATGGGATGCTCTCCAGGCATTTGAAGCTGTACCATAGAAGAATATTTACTAAAATGGGAATATGTTTGTAAGGTATCATTAATGTGAGGAATAGGTCACATGCAAGTGTGCGTGGTATTCCTGTTTTGTATAAGGGAAACTATATGAACATCCTTGGAAGAATATACTAAAGTGTTAGTTTAAAAAGTCCCAAAAGAACAAAGGATAAATATATTTACACAATGGAGTATTATATAGGACTGATATGAATGCTCTAGAGCCACACATAAAAATATGGGTACATTTCACTTCTAGAAAATTAAATCAAGCTACCAAGTCCCCAAAAGACTGCATATGATAGGATATCTTATTTTTTTGTACCAGAGATTGAACCAAGGGATGTTTAGCCACTGAGCCCCAGCCCCAGTGCCCCCCACTTTTTATTTTTTATTTTGAGACAGGGCCTTGCTAAGCTGCTTAGGACCTCACCAAGTTGTTGAGGCTGGATTTGAACTTGCGATCCTCTTGCCTCAGTCTCCCAAGTTGCTGGGATAGGATATCTTTTTTATATTCAAAAATAAGTATAGCTAAATGCTGTATCATTTAGATCTACATATATAGGGCATACTAATAATTTATTAAAAGGCAAAAGAGTATTTGTTGTAACTGTTTAGTTTGGGTCTAGGCCTATTGTCACTGTTTGACTAGGCCTCAGCCTGTGGGTCTTTGTCCCTTCTGGAGGGGGTAAGGCCGACGAGGTAACCAACACCCTCGGGAGAGCAAGTTCCAGACCAGTCTCGAATTTATTAAAGAATTACAGCACTTTTATAGAGGGAGGGGGGAGTCCGAGAACAAAGAACCGGTAGTGTAACATGATAGTCTGTAAGGATGGTCCAATTAGGAGTCACACAGTTTGCCAAAGGGAGGAGGGAGAGAGGAGGACGAGCAAAGTTCACCTGGGGCATTGGCCATCGGTGGGTCAGGTCACTTGGGAGTTTTCTCCACAAGCATGAACAATCCTGAGTGTGCAGTCAAGGATTCTACCTTTCCGCAGCCTAGGATCATATACCTCAGTGGCTTCTTTCTGCATCTCTCCAAGTATTAGTTAAAATATTGGGGATGATGATCATCAGTATTGAGGAGAGTCAGAATAGGGAAAGATTATATAAATGGATTTAAACTTATCAGTATTCTATCACTCCAGTCTGTTGGGTGGATGACTGGATGTCAGTATTTAATTGAAATCATCATTGAATATTTAATAATTGAATTATGAGAGTTAAATAAAAGAACAAGTTAAACGATAAAAATAAGAGTCATGCATGGATCAATGAGATAGTATGCATAATCTAAGAATTATTAATTTAATTCTGGGCAATGGATTTCATTATTTCTTTGAAATCAGATTTAGCATATATATTGCTTTAAAATATTTATATGTAAAGTCCAAATGTTATAGGGTGTTTACTTGTTTTTTTTTTTGGTTCTGTTTGCCATAAAAAATACATGCTTGCTGTAATACAAAAATAATACATGCTTACTGTAAACAGTAAAAAATGGCAGCAGTATATAAAGTAAAAATTGAAAATATCCATGTCTTAATCCCATTGCTCAGGGGTAACAATAATTATTTGTGTACCGGGTGCGGTGGTGCATGCCTGTAATCCCAGCACTTGGGAGGCTGAGTCAGGAGGATTGCGAGTTCAAAGCCAGCCTCAGCAACTTAGCGAGGCGCTAAGCAACTCAGTGAGACTCTGTCTCTAAATAAAATACAAAATAGGGCTGGGGATGTGGCTCAGTGGTGGAGTGCCCCTGGGTTCAATCCCTAGTACCAAAAAAATGATAATAATAATTATTTGTTTTGCATTTTCCTGGCAATTTTTAAATGTGCCTGTGTTCTTGTATGTTTTACAAAATGAAATCATCCTACATGTATTATTCTACAACTTGCTTTTTTCCTGCTCAATGGAAGGTCATTTTAAAAATAGCTCCAGGATATTCCATAGGAGCATGCACTACATAATTTATTCAGTTCTTTCCACACCATAGATCTTTAAGTTGTTAACAGTTTGTTGCTTTTATAGATAATACTATAAAAGTATCCTTTTACATCTACATTTTGCCCTTTTTCAAGGGTTTTTATAAGCTAAGACCTTAAAATTAGACTTCTACATCAAAGTATTTGAACTAAATTGCCTTCCTGGCATGCTGGACATTATCATTTTTTGAAATTTTTGTCAATATTTTAGATGGAAAATCCAATCTTAATCCCTTAAACTATTTTCTGCAATAGCTAGTAAGTTAAGCATCTTATCATGCGTTTGTTAGCTATTTGTCTTTCTTCT
Source organism: Glaucomys volans (assembly GCA_020662805.1). Classification (NCBI taxonomy): domain Eukaryota; kingdom Metazoa; phylum Chordata; class Mammalia; order Rodentia; family Sciuridae; genus Glaucomys; species Glaucomys volans. The sequence goes on along the minus strand of JAJEJO010000169.1, from coordinate 725,166 downwards.
CTTGGGAACTGCTTGTTCTTATCCTGTGCCTATTCTTTTGTTGTGTCATTTGTCTCTTTTCCTTATTAATTTGTAAGAGACCTCTGGATATTGGAGCAGGTGTCCTTTTGTCCTGTGTACATTGCAAATGTCTATCCTCTGTCTTTTAAATTGATATGTAGTTCTGTTTGAGATTTAATGACTGGGTGTGTTGGCACATGCCTATAATCCCAGTAATTTGGGAGGCTGAGGCAGGAGGATCACAAATTCAAGGCCAGCCTCAGCAATTTAGCAAGGCCCACAGCAACTCAGCAAGACTCAAAATAAAAAGGACTGGGGTTGTGGTTCAGTGGTTAAGCACTGCTGGGTTCAATCCCCCATACCAAAAAACAAAAACAAAAACAAAAGATTTAATTATATAAAGAGAGAAACATTTTAATCTTTTATAATTTCTTGGTTTTGTCTCATACTTAGGCTTCTACACCTGAAGATTATAAAAATACTCTCCTATATTTTCTTCTAATATTTTATGTTTTCTTATTGCTTAGTGCTTAAGTCGCTCTGAAATTGGTTTTTCTTTTGTGTGTCTATGTATGGTGAAAAATAGAAATCTAAATTTTGTTTTTTCAGAAGAGATAGCCAGGTTCCCAATTTATTTAAATAACTGAATGATTCCTAACTTGGAATTATACTGTAGCACATTTTGAAATATGACATGACTATTCTTTCAGAATATTCTCAGCTCTTTTGTGCATTCTCTTTTCCTAGATGAATTTTAGAATTAACTTCCATTAAAAACATCTCTTGGAAATGCCTGAGACCTTTTGAGTAATAAGTATTACATTTGAGAACATGATGACTTTCTCAATTGATTGAATTTTATTATGGTCCTCATTTAGATATTAAACAATTGTTAGGCCTTTTCTTCTAGGTATTTTGAAACATATAATAAATTATTGTACATTATATTTACCCTATTGTGCTATAGAACACAAGAACTAATTCCTCCTAATTGTATTTTTTACCCAGTGATCAACTTCTCCCCATCCCTCACTCTCCCGCTACTGTCCCCAGCCTCCACTCTACTCTCAGTTTCTATGAGATCAACTTTTTTTAATATTCTACATAAGAGTGAGATCATATGGTACTTGTCCTTGTGTATCCTACTTATTTCACTAGACAAACTATCCTTCAGTTCCATCCACATTGCAAATAACAGGATTTCATTCTTTTTTATGGCCAAATAATACTCCATTGCGTGTGTGTGTGTGTGTGTGTGTGTGTGTGTGTACACTGTATTTGCTTATCCATACACCCATTGATGGACACCCAGGTTAGTTTCATATCTTTGTTATTGCTGATAGTGGTATAATTGCATTTCAAAAATTAATTATGGATAGTGTATAAAAAAACATTGATTTTGGTGGGAGTAGTGGAGTTGAACCCAGGTGTGTTCTACCAGCAAGATATACCCCCAGCCTTTCTTGTTTTTTATTTTTATTTTATTTATTTATTTATTTATTTACTTATTTATTTATTTATTGTGGTGCTGGGCCTTGTGTACTCTAGGCAGCCACTCTACCATTGAGCCATAGGCTGACCCCTTATTTTGGTTTCAAGACAGGGTCTCATTAAGTTGCTGATGTTGGCCTCAAACTTGAAATCCTCATGCCTGAGTCTCCTGAGTAGCTGAGATTCCTGGTTTGTGCCACATTCCTGGTATCTTGTATCCGGGTATCATATTAAACTATTCCTAGCTCTAGTAGTGCTTTTTTTTTTAGTTGATTATTTTGAATTCCTAGATACACAGTATTGTCAGCTATAAATAATTAGGTATTTGCTTTTTCCATGCTTTTTGCCTTTAATTGTTTCTTTTCTTTTAGCACATTAGTAAATATATACTTTCAGGACAATGCATATTTATGTTGATCAATAAAGAGTGGGCATGTTCAATATCTGTAGTAATAAGAGAAATGCAAATCAAAACTACCCTAAGATAGTTGGTGAGGATGTGGGGAAAAAGGTACACTCATACATTGCTGGTGGGAGTGCAAGTTGGTGCAGCCACTGTGGAAAGTGGTGTGGAGATTCCTCAAAAAACTTAGAGTGGACCCACCATTTGACCCAGTTACCCCACTCCCTAGCTTATACCCAAAGGACTTAAAATCAGCATACTACAGTGATGCAGCCATATCAATGTTCATAGCAGCTCAATTCACAATAGCTAGATTGTGGAACCAACCTAGATGCCCTTCAATTGGTGAATGGATAAAGAAACTGTGGTATATATGCACAATGGAATATAACTTAGCCATAAAGAAGAATAAAATTATGACATTTGCAGGTAAATGTGTGGAGTTGGAGTATATCATGCTAAGTGAAATAAGTCAATCCCAAAAAACCAAGGGCCGAATGATTTCTCTGATAAGTGGTTGATGATACATAATGGGGGCAGGGGGAGATAAGGGAAGAATGGAAGAAGGATGGATTGTATAGACTGAAATGGGGGGAAAGGAAAGATAATAGAATGAGACAAACATCATTACCTTAGGTACATGTATGAATACACAAATGGTGTGACTCTACTTCATGTACAACCAGAAAAATAATAATTATACTCCATTTGTGTACAATGAATCAAAATTTAAAAAAAAGGTTAGATCAATCAAAAAAACTAAAGAATGGGCAACCTTCTCTTCTTTGTCACTTGAATAGAAATAAATGCCTTAGTGTTTCACTCTAAAATATGATTGCCGTTGCTTGTGATGTGTGCCCCTTTTCAAGTTATGGAAATGCCTTTTTATTCTTGATTGAGTTATAATTTTATCAGGAATTGGGATAGAATGTTACCAAAATGCCTTTCCTGGCATCTGTCTAGATGATAACAAGATGGTAACATGGTTGTTGTATCCCTGCAATAAATCTGACTTGGTCGTGGTGTTTTGATGTCATTATTTCCTTTCAGACATGAAACTCCATGTTAAAAGTGCCTCCTTACACTTTCCACATCATGGTATGCTGAGTAGGCAGACAAGGTAACTCAGGCCAGAGGCAACCGGCTTCTCAGGCATTGCTGGGTTGTCCAAAGGCCTTAGGAGATCAGAATCACAGTACACACACACACCACTGTGCCAAGACACACTTAGGAAACTCATTTACTGCTTTCATTGTGTGATACCCTTGTCCTGATTTGATATCAGAATTATGTTCCCCTTGTGAATCAACTTTTTTTCTCATTTTCTATAGTGTAACTTAGACACAAACTATTCCTCAAACAACTGGTAATACCAATAAAACCATTTTGTCCTGGTACTTGTTTAGGGGCTGGAAATTTAAATCTTTCCATTTCTTCTAAGCTTATTAGTCTTTCTGCCTCTTCTGGAGTCAATTTCAAGACCTGTCCTGTTCATGTAAATTTCCAAATGTATTACTGGAAGTGTAATAATATTTTCTCATGTGTCTTAATTTGCATATATATGACAATATACTATTTTAATTCTTCTCTTTGACATGACTTTCCATAGGTTTGTATATTATCAGTTATGTTTTTTTCAATGAAAAGCATTTTTAAAATATCCATTTCTGCTTTTGTTAATTCCTTCTTTTTGTATTCTTGGGTTCTGTTTGTTCTCTTTCTGGATTCTTTAGGTGAATGCTTAGTTTATTTTTTATCTTTTCTATTTTTTAATTAATGTGGTTAGATTATACATTGCCCCTAAATATATCTTTGATTGTAACCCATAGTGTTCACATGCAGTGTTTTCATAGTCTTTGTTTAGTCACCTCACTTCAAGTTTTGTTTTCCTTTTTAATCCAAGAGTTATTGAGAAGTGATTGTATTTCAGCATGGTTAGGCTTTAGTGGATGTATTTCCCACCCCAATTACTACTCATACTGTCTCATATTTGGAGAATGTTTTGAGCGTGAGTTATACATTTTTGGAATCTTTTCCTTATGTCCTCTATGTAATCCATTCTTTATATATGTCCCATGTGCTATTGAAGCAAATATGTATTTTCTTTTTTGTTGGGGTAATGTTATGTCATGTTTCTACATATTAAATCAAGTTGGTTCATCGTTATTCAAATTTTCTGTTTTGTCTGCTTGATCTAAATTTTCTGATAAAAGTATACAAACTCCTATTTCTAACCATTTGCTTTACATATTCGAAGTTCTTCAGTGTGTGGAGTTTCATGGCCGTCTTATTGGATCATCTTAGCTTACAATACAAAGGGCTCTTCTGTAACCCATCCAATGCCTTTTGCCTTGACTTTTCTTTGTACCTCTCTGCTTTGTTTTTGTTAGTATTTGTCTGGTATTTCTTTATCCTTTCCAATATTCTCAGCTTTTCTCTGTTGCTTTGTTTTAGGTGCATCTTTTCAAAATAGCACATAAGGGGACTTTTTTTAACTCCAAAAATGTCTGTCTTTAAATTCACAATTAAAATTTTCATATATTACAGTGTGGTACTATTTATTAATTTTTCTGGAGTTTTATTATGTTTTCCTCTTCTTGCTGGATTTGTCAAAGCATGTGTACCCCCTTCCCTATACTTATTTAGAAGTTTGAAACATCACTTGTAATCATGATTATACATATATATATGTGTGTGTATATATATACATATGTTTAAGTATATATGTGAAGTATACTTTTGTACTGTTGTGACTTTTAAGGTGAGCGTGGAATATCTTTGTAATAAAAAACAGAGACAAAAAACATGCTTTTGAATGTGTCTAGTATTGGTTCCTTTCTCCGTCCCCTTGAACGTGCTCTCACCATGTAAATTTAAGATCCTTCCTCCCATCTCCCAATTCCTCACTTCTCTTGGCTATCCTATTTATTATTCCTGGATTAGTTTCCTTAAATATCATTTTCCTCCTATCACTGAAAACTGACACTTCAATTTCCTTGTTAACCCTAAACTTCTATACCTGACATCCAAGTTCCCTGTGACCTTCCTAGCCACCATCTCTATTCTCTACTTGCATGCCGACTGTCCCTTCCAGTCCCCTCCAGTCCCCTTGATCTTCTCACCACCTCATTCATCAGCATTTGTTCCTCCGTTACTTTCACTCATATTGTTCTCTACACTTTCTCTGTTTCCCCTGAGTTCTCCACAGCTCCTGGGTCTGGACACTTGTCTCAGATTTGTGTTGGCATTCTAATATTTTTCCATCCGAGAATACCCTCATTTTAGGGAACATTCTAGTCATAACACTGTGACAACAGAATTCATTTTTGTCCCTGATGCCTTTAATTATTTGATTTTTTTTTGAAAAAGATACATTCTAACATATCCTGAAGTTATTTAAAGTTGGGATTTATATCAACTCCTCACTGCAGACCAAAGATTGCTTTACACTTGTAGTTAGTAATAGTGCTGGTCACCATCACCTCCTTTAAATCTTTCCTCCATTTGTGTCCTCTCTGAATCCCCTCTAGCAGAAGAGATTCAGTCTCACTCTTGGATCATATCAGCCTTTGTCCATGACCTTGAGCTCCTCTGGAAGTTTTTATCACCTGCTCCAGGCCTGAGTCCCCAGCAGAACTTTTTTATTTCATTTCAGTCAGTTCCTGGAGTGGAACTAGGAATGGGACCCAATGAATTAATCATCTAACAACACTTCTGCCCGATAAAACAAAATCTTCCATATACTTTTTACTTCTTTCCCTACCACCTTCTCAAGTTGACTGTGTCCCCAAATTTCCTACAGCACGTTCAGCTGCAAGTAGTTCTGTCCTGGTAGTGGAAATCTGCTGGACCAGCAAAACTAAATTCTTTTCTCTCATTTGCGGCTGAGGATTCAACTTATGGGTACTCTTACCCCTGGGCTACACCTTTGGTCCTTTTGATTTATTGTTTTATTTTGATGTAGGCTCTTGCTAAATGACCAAGGCTGGCCTCCAGCTTATGATCCTCCTGCCTCAGCCTCTCGAGTCACAGGGATTACAAGAGAGTCACTGAGATTACAGGTGTATGCCACCATGCCTGGCTTAAAACTGAATTCTTGATGAACTGCCACCCTTTTTCTAGATTTTAAAATGATTTTCTTTTTACATTGTGGCTTTTCCGTTTTAGGACTTTTGCTAATTATTTTCTTAATTTCCAAGCCACACTACCAGAAGTCACTGAGATAGTATTTCCTGGTTACCACTGTTATCACTGCATCTTCTGCTTATGTGCACTTCTCATTTCTTTTCTCAAAATGGCTGTATAAAGTCTGAGTTTTTCATATTTCAATAAAGCTTATTTTAGTACCTAGGATCCCTGGGGATGTGTAGCTGCAAATATCCACACAGGATGGGTCCTGACTCATCTAAACTCACTGCTGCACCATCACCTTTCTCTGTGTGGGCCTAATGTCGCTGTTCAGAAAGAACCTACACAATATATGCAGCTCCGTTTTGAACCAAACTCAACCTCAGAAAGGTCATTTCCTCATCAGCAACATGAAAAATGAGGTACTATCCAAATGTCCATGAAATATCTGACCCCCAAGTTCCCAGCTGAGGAAGTACACGGCTCTGATTTAATCTCCAAACTTGGTGGAACTGATAAGTTTGTGTGTTTTCCAGGATTGTGTGTTTTCCACAATCCAGCCCCTTTTGACCCTTAGTGGGTTATGTAGTAACAATGATTTGTACTTATGTCCCAATTTAATGACATTATATAAAATGTGTGTCTTACTCATTTCCTCTTAAGCATCATCATGGAATTTGGGGCCTTCAGAGACTGACCATAATCCCTTTTTTCAAAAGTTCAAATTTTATAGACCAGTGGGAGGGATTTTAGGTTGGCTCTTTCATAACAACTTCCAGACATCTTTGAGAGTATCCTTGCCTCCTCACAAGAACAAGATATTTTAGGACAATTTCAAGTATGCTATACTCTAAGCATCCCAGTTTCTTTTTGGTGAAAATTTGAGAGACATAATTCAGGATGTTGGAGAACAAAATATTTCACATGTGCACTGGGAGTAGAGCAGGTTAATATAGCAGCTGCTGTTCACTTTTAAGATGGATCAAAAGGATAATTTTTCCACAAACATCCCACACATTTGCATGGTTGCTTTAAAGTTATTGTACCATGCTGTGCTTATGTTTCTTGAAAGTGTAGCTCCAAACTCTCCGTTACTACTAATCACTCAAACCCCAGTTATCTACAAAGAAAAATCCCCATCCTCCTTCAGGAAATACAAAACATAGGCAAGGGTCACTCCAAAAGATTATGCAGTTGTCCGAATATTCCCTTTTATTGCTTCACTTAAAAGGGAACTTGTTATAGTTTGGTATGAAGTGCTCCCCAAAGATGCAGGTGTTCAAGGCTTGTTCCCCAGTGCATCAGTGTTCAGAGGTGGGACTTTCAGGAGGGGATTGGGTAATGAGGACTCTGACATCATCATTAGGGTATTCCATCGATGGATCCCAGCTGAATGGATTATTGGGAAGTGGTAGAAACTGAGGGAGATGGGAGCTAATTTAGGAGTATGTCCTTGGGAGACTATATATTGTCCCCAGCCCCTTTCTCTTTCTCTCTTTCTCCCCCTGCTTCTCTGCTGCCATAAGGTGAGCAACTCTACTCCACTGCACCCTTCTGCCATGATGATCTGCTCCACACAAGCCCAGAGCAATGGGCCAAGTGACCATGGACTAAAAACATGAACCAAAATAAATCTTTCATCCTCTAAGTTGGATTTCTCAGGTATATTGTCACAGTGATGGAAAGCTGACCAGCACGCAACTAGTTTTATTTTAATTGCACAAATTTACCTTTAATGTTGAACTTCAGCTTCTCAAAGTTCTTGAGATAATTGCAATATTTTTATCTCAGCACCATAGTCTTTCATCTTTGCGAATAGCAATTAAAAATAGCAGAAAATCTAGCCATAGTAAAGTCCAAAATTGCCAGACATTAATTTTTTTATCCAGAAGTTTCAAGTACACTCTTGCAATTAGATTCTTTCTGTGCACTTGTATAATTTATAATATTGTTTATCATAAGTGCCAACTTATAAAACATCAGAAATTAAGACTGCACACTTCAGTAGGAATTTTATGTTCAGGTCACATTGACTTAACTGTCTCAATTCATTCAGTCTGCCATAACAAAATAACATAAATTGAGTGGGCTATAAACAACAGAATATTTTCCTCATAGATCTGAAGGTTGTGAACTTCAAGGCAGATTGGCTATCTGGTGAGGGTCTTCTGGTTCGTATATGGCCCCCTCTTCCTGCATCCTCACATAGTGGAAAGGGTTAGACAGCTCGGTGGGACCTCTGTTAAAAGGGTGCATGTACTATACATGAGGGCTCTGCCCTCATGACCTCTTCACGACCCCCAAATCTCACCTCCTGATCACATTGGTAATCAGCTTTCTACATGCAAATTTGGGGAGGACACAAACATTCACACTCCAGCTTTTACTCTCCCTTTTCTTCGCCTGTCACCACCCTTGTCAAGCCAGGTAGTGGTGCTCTTTACATGGTTTCTTATATAAATAAGGACAAACCAAACATTTAAAGTTGTAGTGCAAAGATCTACCCCTTTTATGAATTAAGATACATCATCTCTACAAGCCCAGTTTTGAGTTTAGTGGTGACTTAATTGTCATCCCAGAAAATACAAAGCCACTTTTTTCTAGGACTTGTATTACCTATTACACTGTAATAACCCACTTAAGTCACTGTGGCTCTGGGCTGGACTCTGACCTACTTTGGAGTTTACTAAGAGAATCAGGGTCCCAATCACATGGTCCCTCTTCCTCCATCAGGCTAACCTAGGCTTGTTCTCAAGGCATGTCAGGACTCTCACGGGGAGAACAGAAGAATACAAGTGTACAAGGCCTCTTAAGGCCTGTAGATGGAACTGGCACTCCATTGCTTCTGTGATACTCAGTTGGTCAAAGCAAGTTATGATGCCACCCCAGATTCAAGGTGTGGGGAAATAAACTGCGCCCTTTAATGGGATGAACTGCAAGGTCACATTGCAACAAGTGTGAACATTGGGTGTCCATTAAATGGCTGTCAATGCACTTAATCCACGACAATTTTTCCCAAATATTTGTGAACTTTCTATGAATCTGAATTGACGTTGGACAGAAACCTCACCCACAATCTTTTTGAGGCAAGCTTCCTCTCCAGGTGTGATCCCATTTACTCTGGGCATGTCATTCTGCTGCGGGACAATAAGATTCTTGGAAGCCTTTTTGGTTTTTTGCTACTAGCTACTACCTTGATTCTCTCAGAGGTAATAACTAAGTGTTTTACAGTTATGATTTGGATTATCCTTAGATTAGCTTTATAAATAGACTATGTTGCTTTCTGGTTTTGGGTTTGTTGGTGCTTTGTTTGTTACGAGGAGCTTTTGAATTGAGAAGCTGGAGAAAAGAAAATTTATTTTTTAACCTATTCAATTTTGGCCCTCTTATAGCCCGTATAATTCTGCTTACAAACGAGCCAGTTCTTTCTTTTGCTTATCTATTCTTGCTATACCTTTTTACACAGCTCAGAATAACCAGGTGACATTTTCAATATTCTGCATTGAGATCTCTGTAGCAAAATTGACATGTTCATTAGGAACATTTAAACTACTCCCAAACAACAGTTTTTCCAATTTTTTCATTCCTATATAACACATGTTGCCACATCTATAAAAAAATTTCTCTCAGTACTTTTTAAATTTCCATTATTAGTTTTCTAGATGAAGCAACCAGACTCCACTTTCTAATGGGAAGGGCTACAAAGTCACATGACAGGCGCTGGGAAGGCAGTCAGTGAGATCAAGCAGGCTACAAAGTCACATGACAGGCGCTGGGAAAGCAGTCAGTGAGATCAAGCACTGCGTGTGGTTTGGCTAAAACTCAGGTGCTGGGACCTGAGCACCTTTTCCACAGCTACCTTGCTGTGAATGTCAATCTCCTCTACCTTTTGGGAAATTTCCACAAATCTGAAAGCTTTTGACTTTTAACTCTTAGGTCTCTTAAGAAGCATCTTTATTTAAAGCAAGGAAGATTTCAGAACTTTCCTACAGAACATAGCATGATGCCAACTGCCTACCTTTGTGCTTGGCTAAGTAGCCACAGAAACCAGGGCTTCAAGCCAACATTTTAATATGACACAGAAGGTAAGGGAGGAAAAGCCTCCCTGAGACTTCTAGCTACAGAGTGAAAGTCTGGGAAATATTGTTTGTTTGTTTTTATCTTGCCAACTTATTTTATTTTGTGGTGCTTTAATTTTAAAAATATCATGTCTAAGGCAGAGAATTCATTGTTTAATGATTTAGTTGAATCGTCTTTAAGATTTTATTTTTCCAGGTAGAAATTAACTTTATTCTGTAGGAAAGTTCTGAAATCTTTTTGTTTGAATCTAAAGAACTAAATTTATTTGATACATTCTTACAAGTCACTGTACTTGAAGGCCATAGATCTCTTTCATATTAATTTTGTAAAAACCAATTATATTCCATATAATAAAGCAGAGTATTCACAATTTTTTCTAAGAACATAAATTTTCATTTTTTTCCTTTCACTGAGGGCATCTGTTGAATCTACACTTACTTTTTCCTTCTTCTGAACCTACTGCCCTATTTATCTTTTGGGTCCAACTGATTCCAGTTAGGGGAACAACTGATGAACTGTATTATTACAAGGCCTCTTCCCCAAAAGGAAATTCCACAATAATCTAACAGTCTCATGACTTGACACATTGAGTTTCTACATCATCTCAGATCACCTTTTTTTCCTTTCATTTTTATCAGCATTTCTTCCCAGATCTGAGAGTGGTAGTGATGGCTTCTTTAAGCCAGTCCCACTTCTGACACCAACTACAGAATCTGAGGTATGTTATTGTTGGTGCAAAAACGCCACATATGAAAGCACTCATGCATACACACAGACACACCTGCACATGGTAAGATGATGTATTTGTCCACTTTAGTACTATATTGGAATAACTGAAGCTGGGTACTTTATAAAGAAAAGAAATTTATTTAGCTCCCAGTTTTGGAGACCAGGACATAGTGCCAGCATCTGCTGGGCTCTGGTGAGAACCTTTTACCTACATCACAGCATGATGTGTGGCATCATGGTAGGAGTACATGCAAAAGGGACAGGACACATGGCAAGACAGGAAGCAAGATGCAGGGGAGAGATCAGGCTTACTGATTTTGCTTTTCATTGTTATTAAGACATTAATTAGGGGCTGGGGTTGTGGCTCAGTGGTAAAGCACTTGCCTAGCTTGTGTGAGGCACTGGGTTCAATCCTCAGCACCACATATAAATAAATGAATGAAATAAAGGTCTATCAACATCTAAAAACATTAACAAAACATTAATTATTCAAATTGCTGGGTTTCACTGTGGATTTCCATGCATGCATGTATGGACCATTGATCATGTTGACCCTCTCTTCTATCCTCTCTTGCTCTCCCTCTCTTCCCCTTCCTGTTGGTCCCATTCCCAGTCCCTAACAGCCCCTCTTCTACTTTCAGGTCATATTTTTTCTGCATATGTGACATTTAGATTTCTCTATCTGACTTATTTCTATCAACACAAATCCTCCAGTTCCATCCATTTTCCAGCAAATGCAGGATTTCATTATTTTTGTGTATGTACATATATATATATCCACACATATACATGCATGTATATATCATGTTTGCATAATATAAAATATATGTTACATATTAGGTTTGCATCATCAGTTCATCTGTTGACAAGCACCTAGGCTGAATTCATATAGACTTCGTTATTGTGACAATAGTATCACAATAAATAAATATGGGTATGTAGGTGTGACTTTCGTACGATGACTTCATTTTCTTCAGGTATTTAGCCAAGAACAGTGGTACAACTGAATCATATGCTAGTTCTGCTTTTAGGCTTTCTGAGGAACATCCACAGTGTTTTCCATAGTGGCTATTCTAATTCACATTCCCATCAACAGTTATAAGGGTTCCTTTTTCTCTACATTCTTGTTAGCATTTATTTTTTGTAATAGCCATTCTTATTGGAATGAAATAGAATTTCAGTGTAATTTTGAATGACATTTCCCTGATGGCTGTGAGTATTGACCATCTTTTTCATATATTCATTGACCATTTGTATTTCCTCCTTTGAGAAATGTCTGTTCAGACAATTTGCCTATTTTTTTACTAGATTATTTATTGTCATCAAGTGTTTTGAGTTATTTATATATTCTGGATATTAATCCTCTGTCACATGAATAGCAGGCAACACTTTTTCTCCCATTGTCTCTTCACACTGTTGATTGTTTCCTTTGCTGTGCAGAAGCTTTTCAATTTGATGGAATTCCATTTGGCAATCCTTACTTATGTTTTCTGAGCTATTGGATCCTACTCAAGAAATCAGTACCTGTGCCAATATTTTGAAATGTTTCCCCTGTGTTTTCTTCTAGCAGTTTCAAAGTTTCAGGTATTATAATTAAGATCTTTGCTACAGTTTGACCTCATTTTTAATTTTTCAATTTTTTTATTTGTTCTTTTCAAATATACATGACAGTACAGTGTATTATGACATATTATACATACATGGAGTATAACTTGTTCTAATTTGGATCCCTGTATTGTGGTTGTACATGATGTGGAGATTGTGGTGTATTCACATATGTACATAGGAAAATTGTGTCAGATACATTCCACTGACTTTTCTGTTCATATCCCCCCTTTGTCTAATCCAATGAACTTCTCTTCTTACCACCTTATTGTGGGTTAGCATCAACATATCAGAGAGAATACTCACCTTTGTTTTTTTGGGAATTGGCTTATTTCACTCAGCACAAGAGTCTCTAGGTCATCCATTTTCCAGAAAATGTCATAAAGTGATTCTTTTTTATGGCTGAGTAGTATTCCACAGTGTATATATACCAGTTTCTTTATCCCTTCATCTGTTGAAGGGCACCTAGGTTGGTTACATAGCTTAGCTATTGTGAAATGAGCTGCTATAAAACATGTGGCTATGTCACTCTCATGTGCTTATTTTAAGTCCTTTGGATATATACTGAGGATTGGTATAACTCAGTCAAATGGTGGTTCCATTCCAAGTGTTTAAGGAATCACCATACTGCTTTCCAGAGTGGTTGCACCAGTTTGCAGTGCTACCAGCAATGAATGAGTGTACCTTTTCCCCCACATCCTCACCAATAGCTATTGTTACTTATATTCTTGATAATTTCCGTTCTGACTGGAGTGAAATAAAATGTCAGTGTAGTTTTAATTTGCATTTCTTTAATTACTAGAGATGTTGAACATTTTTTTACATATATGTTGACTATTTGTATTTCTTCTGTGAAACATCTGTTCAGTTCTTTTGCCCATTTATTGATCAGGTTATTTGTTCATTTGGTGTTTTTTGAGTTCTTTATGTATCCTGGAGATTAGTGCTCTGAGTGCATGTGGTAAAGATTTTCTTCCATTCTGTAGGCTCTCTCTTCACTCTGTTGATTGTTTCCTTTGTTGTGGAGAAGTTTTTGGTTTGATACCAACCCATTTACTGATTCTTGATTTTACTTCTTGCACTTTAGGAGTGTTGTTGAGGAATTTGGTTCCTAAGCCAATATGTTGTAGTGTTGGGAGTACATTTTCTTTTAGTAGGTGCAAGATTTCTGATCTAATGCCTAGATATTTGATCCACTTTGAGTTGTTTCATGCAGGTGAGAGATAGGGGTTATATTTAATTTCGCTATATATGGATTTCCAGTTTTCCCAGCCCCATTTGTTGAAGAGGCTGTCTTTTCTCCATTGTATGTGTTTGGCTCCTTTGTCAAGTATGAGATACCTGTACTTATGTGGGTTTGTCTCTGTGTCTTCTATTCTATTCTATCCTATTGGCTTTGGTGCCAATACCATGCTATTTTTGTTACTATAGCTCTGTAGTGTAATTAAAGGTCTGGTATTGTGATGCCTCCTGCTTCATCACTAAGGATTATGTTGGCTATTCTGGGCCTGTTATTTTTCCAAATGAATTTCATGACTGCTTTTTCTATTTCTATGAAAAGTGTTCTTGGAATTTTAATAGGAATTGCATTAAATCTGTATAGCACTTTTGGTAGTATGGCCATTTTGACAATATTAATTCTGCCTATCCAAGAGCATGGGAGATCTTTCCATCTTCTAAGATCTTCTTCAGTTTCTTTCTTTAGTGTTCTGTAGTTTTCACTGTAGAGGTCTTTTACCTGTTTTGTTAGATTCAGTCCCAATTTTTTTTTGAGGCAATTATAAATGGGATAGTTTTCCTGATTTCTCTTTCTGCCAATTCATCACTAGTGTATAGGAACACCTTTGATTTATAGGTGTTAATTTCATATCCTGCTATGTTTCTGAATTCATTTATTAGTTCTAGATATTTGCTGGTGGAGATTTTGGGTCTTCTAAATATAGGATTATGTCATCAGCAAATAGTGATAGTTTGAGTTCATCTTTTCCTATTTGTATCCCTTTAATTTCTTTCTTCTGTCTCATGCTCTGGCTAGAGTTTCAAGGAGTATGTTGAATAGAAATGGTGAAAGAAGGCATCCTTGTCTTGTTCCAGTTTTTAGAAGGAATGTTTTCCATTTTTCTCCATTTAGAATGATGCCGTCCTTGGGTTTAGCATATATACCTTTTACAATATTGAGGTATGTTCCTACTATCCCTAGTGTTCCTAGTGTTTTGAACATGAAGGGGTGCTATATTTTCAAATGTTTTTTCTGCTTCTATTGAGATAATCATGTGATTCTTGTCTTTTAGTGTATTGATGTGGTGAATTACATTTATTTATTTCCACATTTTGAATCAACTTTGCATCCCTGGAATGAACCCTGCTTGATCATAGTACACTATCTTTTAAATACGTTTTTGTATGCAATTTGCAAGTATGTTATTAAGAATTTTTGCATATAGGTTCATCAGGGATATTGGTCTGAAGTTTTATTTCCTTGATGTGTTTTTGTCTGCTTTTGGTATCAGGGTGATACTAGTTACATAGAATGAGTTTGCCGGTCTGTGTATTTTGATTGCTGACTTTAGGCCATTTTTATTTAATGTTATTATTGACAAATAATTTCTATTCCCTGTCATTTTGATTTATTTCTGGTTTTTAGTTTGTATTAGTTTTTCCTTTGATTGATTGTTCTTCTAGTGTCATTCTTCCCTTTATTGGTTTTCAATTTTATTTTTCATTTCTTTTTCATGAAATATTTTATTGAATGTGTTTTGTAGTATAGGATTTCTAGTTGTGAATTCTCTTAACTTTTGTTAATTGTGAAATCTGAAGCTTAATTTTGCTGGGTATAATATTCTTGGTTGCCATCCATTTTCTTTCAGAGTTCGGTATATATTATTCTAAGATCTCCTAGCTTTTAGGGTCTGGGTTGAAAAATCAGCTGAAATCCAGATTGGTTTACCTCTAAATGTGACCTGTTGGTTTTCTCCAGTATTCTTTAACATTCTATCCTTATTCTGTGTTTGTCATTTTCATAATAATGTGCTTTGGTGTGGGTCTGTTGTAGTTTGGTATATTTGGAGTCCTGTAAGCTTCCTTTGATTTTCCATTTCATTGTGAAGGTTTGGGAAATTTTCTAATATTATTTCATTGAAAGAATTGTACATTCCTTTGGTTTGTATTTCCAAGCTCTCATCTATCCTGATAACTCCTAAATTTGGTCTTTTTGTGTTATCCAATATTTCTGGAAAGCTCTATTCATGGTCTCTTAACATCTTTTCCTATGGTCAACTTTATTTCTAAGATTGTACATTTTGTCTTCTTTGCCTGAAACTATTTTCTGAGTGGTTTGGTGATGATTTCCATTGAATTTTTAATTTTGGTTTATTGATTCCTTCATTTTAAGGATTTCTGTTTGATGTTTTTTTCAGAATCTCTATCTCTTTATTGAAGTGATCTTTCACTTTCTGTATTTTTGCAAAAGGGTTTGCAATTTCAAATGGTGGACAGAGAGAGAACAGAAGAGGTGTAGGATGTGATGATTATGAGGGAGGATTGCATATAGAAGTAAAAAATTACAGGAAGAGTGAAAGAACACTAGAGTTTGGCTATTAGCAGAAAGAGTGGAAGAGCATTAGAGTTTGGCTGTTAGCAGAAGAAAAGAAAGAGAATCAAGGGAAACAGCTAAGTGAGAAAAAAAATACCAAACATAACTGAAATCTATTAATGAAATATCCTAGCCCTGAAAAGATGAAGCCATGAAAAATAACTGCCTTCAAAAAATACTAGAAATGAGAAAAAAGAGACAAATATGTCTATGCATAAGTATCCATGAACCATTCAGGTAAAAATTAAACAGAGAAAAGAAAACACAAAGTTCTCAATGAAAAGTTAAAAAATGATTTCCATTGAAGTTCAGAAAACTCTCAGCTTCCCTCCTTAGCCATGGTAGGTGCAGTGGGTTGGAGAGTGACAGTGTGATCCACCCTCAGGGTGGGTTTGCTCAAGTATGGGAGGAAATCCCAGAGCTCCTGAAAGCAGGGTGTAGGCTTAGGCCGCCTCCAGATTCTTCCTTGAATGGTGATTGGTCTGAAGATTTTAAATCAGTGCAACTCCAGGGCCCAGCAGTTGTTCATCCATGCTGGGGGACTGCACCCCAGAATGTCCCTGGGTTACACTCATGCATCAGAGGAGTCAATCCTTTGCCCCCTCCATCACGGACCCTGCCTTTCCTAGACTTTCAGATTCAATCCCCAAATTCAGACCCTCGCTCTCTGCCCTTTCAAATTGCAGGCTGGTCTTTCTCCCAGCTAGTCCTCCAACTGCTGGACTCAAGGGGCTGGGGGGAGCCAGGTGGGTGCCACAAATAACCCCTCCATAGTCTGAATTTCTCCTGGTCTCTTAGGCATGCTCTATGGCATGCTGCGTGGGTTTGTCATTCCTGTTTTGGGGACCCAGCTTGGTTTTGCCAGGATGGCTCCCATAGCCGAAGGCCCCACTGTGCAGCTGCAAGATGGCTGCCCAGAGAGACTTGGCTCCTTTCCCACACAACAGGATCATGCAGCATGCCTTGTGGGTCTGTCCAGCAGTGTCATTGATCTCTGATCTTTTCTGCCACAGGCCTCCTAAAAATGCAGGTGTTCTTTATTTCACTATTCCTCCACTTTGCCTGCCAAGGGACTGCTTGGGCAGGTGCTGGCAGTGGGGCAGGGAATTTCTTCCTTATTCAATTATATCCAGCTTCCGGAGTCCCCCATTTGCTTTGAGTGTCAAGTAGTAATGCCCAGGAAAGTCCCTTCTTTCTTTTCTTCCCCACCCATCTTACTGAGAAGCTGCCTACCTGCTTTCTTGTTTCACATCACAAAGCAACCTGGAAAGTGACCTCCTCTATTATGCCATCTTGATCCCTCCAACCTTGAGTTCATTTTTGTACAGGTGAGAGATGGGGCTCTAGTTTCAGTCTTCTACATGTAGACCCCTAGTTTTCCCAGCACCATTGGTTGACAAAGCTGTCTTTTCTCCAGTGTATGTTTTTGGCCTCTTTGTCAAGAATAATTTAGCTGTAGATGCATGAATTTATTTCAGGTTTCAGATTTGGTTCCATTGGTTTATGTGTCTGTTGCTATGCAAATGTCATGCTGTTTTTGTTACTATGGTTCTGTAGTATGTTTTAAAATGAGCATTCCTCTTTTTGCTCACCCTTACTTTGGCTCTTGGGGATCTTATGTACATCCATGTGAATTTTAGAATTGTTTTCTCTAGTTCTGTGACTAATGTATTTTGATGAGGATTGTATTGAATTTGTAAATAAGTTTGAGTAGTATTGTCATTTTAATAATATTGATTCTCCCAATCTATGACTATGAGAGATCTTCCACTTTCTACCATCTTCTTCAATTTCTTTCTTCAGTGTTTTCAAATTTCATTGTAGAAGGCTTTCACATTCTTAATTTGGTTTATTCCTAGTTATTTCATTTCTTTATTATAAATATGTATGTATGTGTGTGTGTGTGTGTGTGTGTGTGTGTGGCTCTTGTGAATGGGATTTCTTCCCCGATTTCTTTCTTGGAAAGTTTATTATTGGTGTATAGAAAAACTACTGATTTTTTTCTACATTGATTTTGTGTCTTGCTACTTTACTGAATTTTTTTTTAATCACTTCTAGTTCTAAAATCATTTGATGAAGTCTCTCGAATTTTCTACACATACAATCATACCATCAGCATTCAGGGATATGGATAATTTAACTTCTTCCTTTTATATTCATATGCCTTTTATTCGAGTAACTTATATCCTGATGGCTCAATTTTCTAGGTCATATGTGTCCATTTCTTCTAGATTTTCCAGTTTATTGGGATATACTTTCTCAAAACACTCTCACCACTCTTAATATGGTACTAGAAATTTTAGCCAGTACAAATAGAATGAAGGTCATTAGACTAGAGGAAATAGAACAGAGGGAGAAGGGGAGGGAAAGAGGAAGTCCTGGAGACTGAAGTGGAGCAAATTATATTCCATACATGTATGATTATGTCAGAACGAGGCCCACTATGTGTGTACCTATAAAGTGCTAATGAAAACATAAGGTTCTTTTTATGTTATGGAATAATTCGAGCACTAATGTTAGGTTTTCTTTACAAGTCTGGTACACTTCAGCAGTGAATCCATCTGGTCTTGGGTTCTTCTTTGTTATACAGTGTTGAAGCCCAGCTGGGCTTCAGAGTGTAATCTTCCTATGGATTCTTTGACTGCAGTTAATTTGTTTTTACAGAGTGTGTACCAAAAGGGAACCTAAGGGTCCCACTTCCTCTGTAGGCTTCCCAAGAGTAAGGTCCTTCTTGTAATTCTGGCAGAAGTGATGTAGACAGAATAGCATGTGGGCTGCGCCATCTGTTAATCCTCAAATGGTTATGGGAGCCCTATCAAGTGGTATTTTCTCAGGCACTGTTGATATTGGGCTAATCTTTTATACCCTCTCTGAAACTTTACATTTTTTTCTCTTCATCCTTATAATTTACAAAGCATGTGCATCCATTCATTTTTATTGTACAGCCACATGAAAATTCTATGGTTTGGCAGTTTGGGCTGAGCTCAGCTAGGCAGCTTCTCTGCTAATCTTCTACTATTCATGCACCTTCAGTTAGCTGTAGTAAGTGGCCTTGCCTGTCTAGGAATTGACTGGGTATCATCTAGAATGACAAGAATGACTAGATCTCATAATCCAAAACGCTAGCCTGGACTTACATGGTAGTCAGGAGTTTCAGGAACAGCAAGGGGTCAAACTTTGCTGTGCAAATGCTTTATTTTCAAGCTTGTATTTCCATCGTATTTGCTAATATCCTCTTGGCCAAAGCAAGTCACATTGCCAACCCAGATATGGGGAGTGGAGAACTAGATTGTACTTGATGGAAGTATGTGAAATATCATATTGCAAGAGCAAACAAACAGAAAGGGGAAGAGTGGTTAACCATTTTTATCATCTACCACATTCTTCTTCCTCATTTCATCCTCCCTTCATCCTAAATGACCTTGCTTTTTCCACAGAAATGGCAGGTACGCTCTCACCTCAAGGCCTTTATACCTGCTTATCCCTTTGCCTGGTCTTTTCTGTCCCATATCCACAAAACTAGTTCCTATGGCTCCTTCAAATTTGTGAGTCGGCAATTTAGCTAGATCTCAGCTTGGCAATTATTTTGGTCTTGCCAGAGTCATTCATCTGACTAGGATTGCCTGATAGTTCAGCTGGGTACTAGGAAGACATCAGATGTAGTAGCTTGTGTCTGCTCCACATGACTTTCAACCCACCAGACTAGCCTGGGCTTGTTCACAAAATAGGCGTAGGGTTCCAAGCAACTATAGAAGCATGCAAGCTTTTATAACAGGGATCTTTTCATGCTTTGACTATAAACCTTACATGTTTTTTTTTTCCTTTTTTATTTTTTTCTTTCTTCTCTCCTTCTCCTCCCTAACATCAGGAGAAACAAGACAAACATTTTTGTCATCCCAGGCTAGGCTATTGTGTCCTTCATTGCCCATAAGAATAAAGAAACTCCAGACCTGGCTACTGGAGCCATACCCAAGGACACAAATTGGCCATCCATTCTGTCTACTGATAGTAGTACTTGGATTCCAGCCTTCGTGTTCCCCTTTTAAAAGCCCTCAGTTCCCCCCTGACACTTAGAACTGTAGCTTTTGTGATCTTAGCCTGCTGCTTTTCTCATTTGATGACAAATCAATAAAACTTCTTTTTCCTTTTTTCAAAACCTTGTCCTCATTATTGGATTGGTATTGGGGACAAGCTCTTGGTATCAATTTCTTGAGACATAGCTTGACATAGCTTGAGACACAGACACGGTGTTACTGGTACCATATTCTGTTCACCAAAGAAAGTCACAAGGTCAACCTAGATTCAAGTGGTGGGGAAATGCTTGCCACTCTTAATAGAAGGGGTTTCAGTCACATGGCAAAGGGGGTGGATAATGGGACGGGAATAACTGTGGCTTTTCTTGCAAGCAACGTGCCATAGTGTGTCATTTCAGAGCAATGGTCTAAAGACTATGTCTTTAGATAGGACAGTATGTCTCTTCTTACTCCTTAGTCATGTCTTCCCATCTCTCCTTTCTCACTTTCGTCCTTTAGAATCCTTATTATACCAATATTGACTTACCTATAGCTCCATAACTCACCAGCTTTTTCTAGCTTTAGTATCATTACCCTCAAAACATTCTAACAGCCTACTTTACTGCATACTTCCAAATTTCTAATTCAATTCCCTACTATGTTCCTTCTCTATTTAGGTCTTCTTTCTAGGGACTTTTTGTTTTTTAATCTGGAAATTATTATATATGACTATCTTATATATTATCCCCAAACTGTTTCCTTTTACAATTGTACCTTTATTTCATAGTAGCTTTTTCTATTCTTTTATGGATACAATATTCTCTTGAATCTTTCTGTGTTTTTTTAAAAGTTTTTTGTTTCTTGCATTCATCCTTTGGGGTTAATTTCTCTCTTCAGTTTTACATCACTTTTCATGCTGTTCATTACCTTCACGTAATGGGCAATCTTTTATTTTTCACCTCGCCTCCTCAGTTGCTCCAATTAATCACCAATAACCAGAATAGAAATCCTACTCTGGCTGTTATTCACTGTGGATCACATAACACCAAGTTCTCTGTTTGAGAAACAGTTTAATAGAAAGTCAGTACTTGTAATTGGAATTATTGTCATTTATAGTATCTGACCTTGTGATTTTAAAAAGGGGGCTCCTGTTTAAGCACGGTTTGATTTTTGTCTCATTAGCATCTTAATGCATGTGTCAGGGATCTTCTGATAAGCAGTCATAGAGATTTCCTGCTGCCCCTCAGCTGTAGCCCATTTGGAGCATATTGTTACGAGTGTTTTCTGTCTAGCTCCTGAGGAGAATCTCATGTATTTTATTTAGCCTATATTTTGAGAGACTGTTCTAAACATACTTTACAAATTTGGTGAAAATGCATCTAGTCATTTGCATGTGATATTGATGTGTGTTGATAGCACAATATTGTTTATAATTTAGAATAATTGAAAAACAAATTTAAAATATTTTATGTATTCCATAGCATATATTTTAATATATGTTCAGTGAAAGAATGCACCTTTATGCTGTCTAAATTTATTTATTTAGGTTCTGGAGTTTGAACCCAGGGGCACTTAACCACTGAGCCACATGCCCAGACCTTTCTATTTTTTCTTTTGAGATATGGTCTCACTAAGTTGCTTAGGGCCTTGCTAAGTTGCTAAGGCTGGCCTTGACCTCTCCACCTTCCTGCCTCAGCCTCCCAAGCTGCTGGGATTACAGGTATGCACCTCTGGGCCCAACCTGCCGAGTTTTCTAACCACATGTATAACTTTTAAAAGAATGTCATGGGGCCGGGCGTGGTGGCACACGCCTGTAATCCAAGCGACTTGGGAGGCTGAGTCAGGAGGATCGCGAGTTTCAAGCCAGCCTCAGCAACTTAGCGAGGCCCTTAGCAACTCAGTGAGACCCTGTCCCTAAATAAAAATACAAAATAGGGCTGGGGATGTGGCTCAGTGGCCAAGTGTCCCTGAGTTCAATCCCTGGATCCCTGGTTCCAAAAAAAAAAAAAAAAAAATGTCATGGGGGGTTAACTAATAGTAAGGTTATGGATAATCTTTGTTGCCTTTATTATATATTTTGAATAGAAACAAAATGTCATTTACAAGCAAATTATGCAGTATTATTTCAACAGTGTTAACATGCATAGAAAAAAAATGGGAGAAAATGTGCCAAAATGCTGTTGATGGTTATGGATGGCGTTGAAAATCTTTTCCTTATACTTTAGATCTCTTTAGACTTCTTTAATGAGTGTATAAAATTTCCTAAACAGAAAATTTAAACATTTTAATGAAAGTGAATTTCATAAGATAAACAAAAACATGGGAGTTTTGTATTGTACCATGTAATTTATGAATTTATCATCACAAAGTTGGTGCCTGAAATTGTTGGCTTAACCCTTTAAATGTGGGAGGGTTCATTCATTTCTGGAATTACTTATCATTGCAATGTTGATGCTTAAAATCATTGGTTTTCTTTCTCTTTAAATATGGGATGGTTGATGTGTTTCTGGAGTAGTTAGGGGAAACAACTTTTGCTTTGCTGAAGCATTGAGGTTTAAATAGAGAAGATATATAAGTCACATTTATACTCTGGCCCCATCTAGCACGTCCTTTATTCTAGTATTTCCAACTAGGTAGTTTCAGGTGGAAAGGTTCTATCTTAAAAATCATTGTATTGTCCATAAAGCCTAGTGTGAAATACTCACCAAAGTAATATGTGATAGTGAAAGAGTAGTATAGTTCATTTTATGATACTGCCTGGATGGGTTATTCCACAGTAAACTTGCTCTTTTACTGTTCATGGAGGCTTAGATAATAATAGATAACATCAGGAAATCAAGGCACAGAAAGGTCCTACGTATCTTGCCCAAGATCCCATAGCTTAAAAGTGCAAGGGTTGGTGTCTTAATCCTTTTTGTGCTGCTATCACAGAATGCCAGATGCCATAAAGGATAATTTATAATGAACAGAAACTTATTGTCTTGAAGTTCTGGATGCGAAGTTCAAGATCAAGGCACTGGCATCTGGCACGGGCCTTTATGGTGCATTGTGGTAAGGTAGAAGGTGGAAGGGCAAGAGTGCAGGAGAGTGAGTGAGCTTACTTTTTTTTTTTTTCTTTTTTGCAGTGCTGGGGATTGAACCCAGGGCCTTGTGCTTGCGAGGCAGGCACTCTACCAACTGAGCTATATCCCCAGCCCACTTATTTATTTATTTTTTTAACAGCACTAATGCCGCCAATGAGGGTGAAGCCCTCAGGGACTAATCCCCTCTCCAATGTCCCACCTTGTAACACTGTTGCAATGGCAATTAACTTTCTACTTGAGTTTTGGAGGCAACACTCAAGCCATAGCATTTGGGCTATGAATTCAGGTCGTCTGGCTCTGTAGCTTGCTGTCTTTGCCACTGCAGCCCAAAGAGATTTGGCTGGTAAACAAACAAACACAATTAGCCCAGATAGATTCAGACAAGATAGATAGCAAAAGCAAGATAACAGGAGTGTCAGCTCCCCATTTTGCTTGTCCCTCAGGACAAGCCAGACGAGTGGTGGACACACTATTGCTGAGAAGCCAGCTGCAGTCTGGTAGCTTCCAGCTCTCCCCCAAGGGAATTCCCATGGAACACTCCTCCATTCTACTCCTACCAGAATCTGTTGAGTGAGCCAGTGCAGAGGGCAGCAGAGCAACCGCAGAAGTTAGAGGGTTAGTTGATAAGGCTTAGGCAGCGTGGGGAGGAGCTTGGTCACGGTTTATTGAGCACCATGTAATATTTTAGGGAGGGATTATACAAGGCTGAGGTGTCCCTGAAGGAAAGCATTGTGTCCAAGAGCTGCTGAGTTCAAATCCGAAAAAAGGTTTGAGTAGCCATTATAAGATTATATTACCTGCTCTTGAACCTTTAGAAAGGTAAATTGTGGCAGTCGGCCTTAAAGAAGTCACTAAGAAGATTCGTGCACTTGTCCTTATTGTACAATTCCATTTTTAAGAAAATTTTTTTCAATTTGCCTAGTTTCTTAGTCTTCCTAAAGGAAATTAGCTGATATAGTTTGTCTTTAGAAGACCATGGAAATACTCTCTAGCTAATTTCTTGGTATGTAACAGTTTAACATAAATTCAAGAAGAAACATGAAAAATCATGTTTATGAGTACTGAAAAATGCCTATCATGTGGAGGTTCTCTCCAATTACATTTCTTTTTCTTCCAAATATGCATATATCATGGATGAATAACTACATGAATTAATAGCCAGATATATTAATCTTCATAAATAGGAATTTTTTTCATTGAACCCTGGTTTAGATTATGATTTGCTTCAGAGCAAACCTTGAAGTTGATCAAATTGATGTGGCCCGCATATGGGGAACATGCTTACTGAAGCTTAAGCAAAAACAAACACAAAAAACAAACCACCAAATTGGAAGAGTACTAACAGGAACCCAGAGGATTCCTGGCTCTAAGACTGACTCACTGATCTAAACTATCATTTCCTTGCCTTTGAGTTGTGGGGGTTGACAGGCTGAATCAGATTTCCAGAATGGACCATAATACATTAGCCTGTTTAGGAAAATCTGGTAGTCCCTCAGAAGAGTAACATATTTATTGCACACTGTCCTCTTGCTATCTCTTTGAACTGTAGTTGTTCATTACTCAAGTAGTGCGCAATATCAAGGTTACCTAAACCCGCAGGAGGAAATGTATGATCGCTGCGGTTCACGCTTGGACAAATCTCAATTGCTACTTTCTGGGAAGCAGTGTTGGATAGGGCTTTAGTCCCAACCGATAGTCATGGTCTTGGAATTGATAAGTTTGCTATTGGATGTTTTATGTTGACAAATATTAACTCACTGAGTTTTTATCTGTAATAAATATAAAAATTTAAAGCAAATACACAAAGCGGTAGCTTTCTTTTTAAAAAGGTGCCCCAAATTTCTACTTTGCTTTTGAGTAAACCTTGTAAAGGATCCCTGTGTATTTGGAATACAGGATATGGACTCACAGTCCTGACTTTCAGAAATGTCTTTAAAACCTATAGAGCTGCAAACTTTAATTTTTAAAAATTTTTCCTTAATTGACAAAGGAATTAAGAAGCAATTTCTGGTTTTATACTTCATTGACTTTAAGCTTACTTTCACATTTAATTCTCATGCTATATACATTTTTAATAATTTAATATTTGAAGTATAATAAAGCTAAAAAGAGGCAGACATTCTAATATGGGAAATCAAAATTGGAATTAAACCACTGTCTGAGTCAGTCATTAGAGAGCTTTTGAAGTGTTAGTATAAGGAATGAAATTGCCTTAGGGTTTTTCTTTCAGCAGGTTTAGTTTGACTATAAAGGCATTGTTTTTGAATGTGCAATTCAAATGTTAATCTTGTGACTTAATTTAGTGTTATGGTCTGGGTGTGAGGTGTCCCCCAAAAGCTCATGTGTGAGACAATGCAAGAAGGTTTAGAGGAGAAATGACTGGGTTATAGTGCATTAACCTAATCAGTGAATTAATCTCCTAATACGGATTACTGAGTGGTAACTGGAGGCAGGTGGAATGTGGCTGGAGGAGGTGGGTCACTGGGGGCGTGGCTATGGGGTATATATTTTGCATCTGGCAAGTGGAGTATCTCTCTCTCTCTGCTTCCTGATCACCATGTGAGCTGCTACCGCACTCTTCCACCATGATGTCCTGCCTCACCTTGAGCCCCAAGGAATGGAGCCAGGCTTCTATGGACTGGGACTTCTAAAACTGTGAGCCCCAAATAAACTTTTCCTCTTTTATAGTTGTTTTGGTCAGTTCTTTTAGTCACAGCAGTGGCACAGCTGACTAAATCATTTTGTCACATAGAAAAAGAGAGAACCATACAGGTGAAAGGTTTATGAATTAAGTGATAGCAATGACACTGATAAGCACAGTCTCATAACGTGATTCTAGTGCACTGAGCACATGATTTACTTGGACTGTTGGTGTAAATCCTATCTTGTATGAATTTTTTTCCAAGATTATATTTAATAAGTTCCTCACAAGATATATTCGAAACAGGCTTAGGAAGGCAGAGAGGCAGCTGTAGTGACTTGGCTTCTCTTCTGAACTCTGCTACAATTTAACCATTGTTACTTGGGGCAAATCCCTTCTCTGCCATGGTCCTAAAGGTCCTCATTTTCAACACATTATAGATTAGACCAAAGGCCCTTAAGGGATTCTCAAAATATGGTCCACTGTTGGGTAATAAATATCCACCTGATGGATTATAATGAATCTAAAATATGAGTTCTTTCCTCCATTGTTTCAGGTAAATGGCACACAATTCCAGAAATTATCATTTTATGTACAACTAGAATAATCTACTTTTTAACACTCACACAGAGTGCTCTATGCCCAATACTGCTCTAAGCAATTTACAAATACCTAGTAAACCTATTTAGCCCTCACAAGAACCATTAGGTAATTTTATAGACGAAAAGTTAAGGTACAGAAAAGTTAAGTAATTTGCCCAAGGCACAAAGCTAGTAAGTGGCAGAGTTATTAGCAGTCTGGCTCTGAAGTCCCTGTTCTTAACTATTATCCTCTACTATTAACCTCCTCGGGAAATCTGGAAGTTTCCAAAACTTGATATTCCTAAACTAAAATCAGTACATAGCTGAGGTTTGCTGAACACACAAATTCAGAATTACAAGGTTCCCACAGTATCTGGAGTTCTCATGGTTTACAGGAAGGACATTTTAATAGCAGTCCATGTTTAAAGTTGTCCTGAGAGGGTTGTGGCGTATCATGGCTATTTTCTTGCATTTTAAGTTACTGTTGGTGTCTTTTGATGAATATTGTCATGAATAATATGCTTTTCTTCATTCTCAGTTTTCATATCATTCCAATTTAGACTTACCAACAGTAAGAAAGAGGCCCATTACTGAGTCATAGAGTTCTTGGTGACCTCTTTCAGCTATCAAAGATTATAAAAGCTTGGGGATTACTTATTCCATGTAAGGGCTCAGTTTAGTGCTCGTTCTCTTTATTTCCTATATTGGCAGGTGAATAGGATGGAGGAGATATTTATTTTTGCAGTTTCCATTTATTCCTCTAGTCACTCATAGGCCATTTTAAGAAGGCCCAGCACTGTGGAAGGAATACTGAGGATATAAGCTGTTATATGGCACCATATTTTCACTTCTTGAAAACAGCACAATCCAACTTAGCGAAACCCTGTCTCTAAATAAAATATTTTTTAAAAGGACTGGGGATGTGGCTTAGTGATTAAGTGCCCCTGGGTTCAATTCCTGGTACCAAAAACAACAACAACAAGAACCACTTCCCACAATGTATTGGAAAATTTAGGGTCTAATTTTAGTGAAAAAGAAATATAGTTTGGTTTATGCTTTTTCTAATCATTATAAAGGTCTAGGCCAAACCTATTACATTCCACAGCAAAATTTGTAGATTTCAGGAGATGTGATAGATTCACAGATAAAATATCAGTGTACCAAGTAAGTCTCAAATTAGAACAATTTCCATGACAACTTGTTTGCTCTTCTTTAATAAAACATTTGCACAGTTCATATACAGAATCTGCATTCTGCTGTTTGGTTCCTGGCTTATTTTTTGGTATGCGACATGTCATATGTTTTAATTCTGGTATCCCATGCTGATATTTTTAGATATAGCAAAATGTTGCTATTACTTGACTGTAAAGTAACTCTTAATAAAATTAGGTCATTTGTCTTATCATTAACAAATATTATGGACAAAGATTGTGTGTTATAATTTAGATGTGAGGCATCCCCCAAATGTGTGAGACAATGGGAGAAGGTTTAGAGGTGAAATAATTGGGTTATGAGACCTTTAACCTAATCAGTGTATTAATCCCCTGATAGGGATTAACTGAGTGGTGACTATAGGCAGGGAGGGTGTGGCTGGAGGAGGTGGGTCCTTGGGGACATACTTTTGCAGTATATATTTTGGGAGCTGAGCTTAGTGTGTCTCTGTATATCCTCTCTCTCTCTCTCTCTCTCTCTCTCTCTCTCTCTCTCTCTCTCTTTCTTGATCATCATGTCCTGAGCCACTTTCCTCTGCCAACTCTTCCACCATGATGTTCTACCTTACCTTGATCCCCAAGGAATGGAGCCAGCTATGTACAGACTCAGACCTCTAAGCCATGAGCCCCAAATAATCTTTTCCTCCTCCAATTGTTCTTGTCAGATCTTTTGGCCACTGCTTGGTGAAGCTGACTAAAACAATTAGTTTCCTTACAGTAGATCCGTTGGTATAACTGCTAACAACAAATGCAAACTAAGCCCTTCAGAAAGGCGGGCATACCATGAAGTATGCCAGGTAGACTTTCAAGTGCTAAGGAAGCATCATCCTTTGGGAGAAGAAGATACATATATGAAGTGAGACACAGAAATCCCAGGGGCCAGCCCGTGATGCCAACAACAAGGTATAGAGGAGTTCAGAGGAGTGAGTGGTTGCTGAGGACGGATACTAAAGAATGGCTTCAAAGAGCAGGTGACCCTTAACTAGATACTGAATTTTTCCTGCTAGTCCTGCTAAACCTACAGAAAGTGCTACATTAGAATATGCATTAGTCAGAATTCTCCAGAGAAACAGACCCACTGTTATGGAGATAAAAATATATATGCATGAAGGTGTGTGTTTATGAATTTTAATATATCTGTCTCCTGGGAATGGGCTCACATGATTAAGGAAGCCAAGCAATCCCATTTGCCATCAGCAAGCTGGGACCCAGGACAGCCAGAGGTAGAGTGTGAGCAGTAGCTGGTCATTGCTGTTTTCCTTAGAGGTTTCCAAGTCAAGCAATAGAGGACCCAGTTTAAAAGACTTAGCTTAAGGGGATTTACTACTGCATGCTGCCAAGTCCAGGAGCCAAGTTACAGAATTGGTTATAGTAGCATCTTAACCATACTAAAAAGGACTCGGGTCATTTCCATCCATCCATTTGATCATCTTGAGCCTTAGGGTTGACCTGTCATCTTGGAAAGGGGGCTTCTATGGCTCCAAGAATTGTCATCCCACAAGGCATCATGCAAAACTGGAAGAGGCAAAGTTCCTTCCTTACGCCTCTTCTTAAGGGTGAAGAGGTCTTTCCCTTCCACTTACATTTCACCACTGGTAAATCTGTTAACTAATCTACTATGCAGATACATAACGACAGTGAAGAAAAGCAAAATCCTGGGTCTTATACAATGATGTTTTTTGAGGTCTTTAAGAAAACACCCTGCATCCCCACCTATTTCAGAGCAATTGTGAGAACAAGATATGGTGAGTAATATCGAATTATTATCTTTGTTACCTTTGGAGGCCCATATGGAAGATGTGGCTTCAGGTCTGTTAGCAAACTAGGCTTGCTAATACAAAACCCCTAAACTAGGCACTTTGATCCACTCAGTCACAGCAACAGTAAGCCCTGATAGTTTCCCTCCCTCTTAAAGAGGCAGAATCCCTGTGGGAGCACAGAGCAGCTGGAAGCCTGGAGAAAAAGAACAGAACCAAACTTGAGCATTCCATATTTACCAGTTCGATAAGTCACTTTGCCTATAACAAAGCTTCAGCCTAATTTGGTTTTGGACAATAATGATTTATAATTGCCTTCTAGAAATGCTTATTTGTTACATAAAGTCATACCTTAACATAAGGTAGACCAGATCATCATATATTTTGTTTGTGTGCATGTATGTGTGTTACAAACAAATTGCATGATTTGGGCTGGGGATGTGGCTCAGTTGTAGAGCTCTTGCCTAGCATGCATAACGCCCTCAGTTAGATCCCTAGCACCATTAAAGGGATCTCCACATGTGAAGTTTGGCCGTTAACCAGAGCTTCTGAAGTAGAAGAATCAGAGAGCAGAGCTAAATCACAGCTGAGAAAAGATTTGGAGCTGGAAAAATTTACCAAGTTTTAGGTCCAAGATATGAGGTGAGACTGTAAATAGCACAGAACAGAAAGTCACAGGGCTCAAAGCTAGAATGATACAAATTGCCTAGGATGCTAAAAAGATTGATTGCCAAAGCAGAGCTGTGGATGAATGTTAGGACGCCATTACAGTGTGGGTGGGGTGGGGTGGCCTGACTCTATGCTATGAACATGATTTCATAAAGGAGATTTGCAGGTTAAATATCAGCTGTATTAAGCCGGGCATGGTGGCGCACACCTGTAATCCAAGCGACTTGGGAGGCTGAGTCAGGAGGATCGCGAGTTCAAAGCCAGCCTCAGCAACTTAGCGAGGCCCTAAGCAACTCAGTGAGACCCTGTCTCTAAATAAAATACAAAATAGGGCTGGGGATGTGGCTCAGTGGCCAAGTGTTCCTGAGTTCAATCCCCGGTTCCAAAAAAAAAAAAAAAAATATCAGCTGTATTGAATACATGGTCTAAGAAATCCTGGAAGAACGGGCCGTCCTTCCCCACTCCCTTGCATTGCCTGTTAAGCCCAGCTTTCTGTACAGTTGGGGAGGATGTGGATTATTTAAACATGATGTTGGTTAGAGCAAGCTTCTAAGTACCTTTCACAACTATGTTGGAAGCCATCGGACAGCTGTGTTCCCTGGGAGGTTTCTACATTAGCACTGTTAGCACCTTCCCCAGGCTGGAATCTAGGATTGTGTGGGAAGAAGTGAGAAGATTCCTTCTGTGAGTCTCTATCTGTGCTGAGGCTTGGAAATAAGACTCACATATTTTTCACAGTCATTACATAGCACATAAAAGAAATCCATTTAGTTGAGTTTGAAAGGATTGCCCATCACTTCTACCCCAGAGAGTTTCTCTTGAAATTGTTCACTCGGATTTCACTGTAACTACCTACAGGATTGTTCACGATACTCTGTTCCCTCCAGATTTTCCTACTGAAATATCCAATAAGAACTCCATTGCAGAAATGTCAAGAAATGAGTTTTTGATTAAGATTGTGATTTTCTTTCAGAATGGCACAATAAATAAATTTGTTACTCAGAACCATCCTTCCAAAGGGATATCTTGTTCAAAAGTATAGTATCAGGGTTGAGGGAGGTATGTGGTTGAAACCTATATGTGTTTCACCTTCTGTATATTTTATTTTTTATTTTCACTGATGAAAAATTAGACACAATTATGACAGTGGTAGCATTTTTATTTTATTTCCTTTTCAAATAATACATTAGCTATCCTGCCCCACAGGGGTGATGTAACACTGTCACACTTTTGTTAGAAACAAACATCACTCTCCTTTTATTTCTTCGTCACAAGCTATTTATTTCCAAATTATGTCTCAGATATTTCTACAACTAGCTAATATAAAATCACCTTTAAGGTTTCTTCAAAAACTTTGTGCACAGTATGGAGAGTTAAAAAATAATGTTATACTTTACTTTGAAAAACAATGCAGTCTTATTTTTAAAAATATTTTTCAGTTGTAGGTAGACACAATACCTTTATTTTATATATTTTTATGTGGTGCTGAGGATGGAACCCAGTGCCTCACACATTCTAGGCGAGCACTCTACCACTGAGTCACAACCCCAACCCCCACAATGCAAAGCACTTTGAGTCCAGGAGTGATCCATTGAGGGGTACTGTGGGAATGTACCCCTACTTGTGAGTAGACACAAGATAAAAATCAATCATGGTGATATCAATGGTGTATCTACAACTTTGCCTCACTAATACTTTATTAAATACAGTTGTGATAACTGCTATTATGGAGTCATTAGACCATGTATCAGACTGTACCGTAGTCATTTATGTGTCTACCTTCCCCTTTGAAGCTAAGTTTTTCAAGGGCACAATCCACATCTCATTCATTTCTCTCTTCCCTGCAGTGTTAACCTCAGTGCCAGACCCAATGTGGTTGCTGTTTTCTAGGTAGAGGAAAAATGGAACTGTGTTCATTATTCTCATTCTGATGTCAGATTTGTCAAACGCCAAGCTCCATACTGATATGTTAAAATTTTGCCCCATGCTTATTTTTTTCCTAATAGATACGTGCCCTTAGCTTCAGCTTGGGTCCAGCCTGTTGTAAACTGTGCACACTCCGGGGAAAGGTGCATGGTTATCCATCCTTTCATTTATTAACTTCTCTGTATATTGGGCTGATATTTGAGGGCAATAGGAAGATGGATGACGTTTAGGTCTTCTAAGTCCCCCAAGGGAAAGAAGAGTGAAACTCACCATTTGTCTGGTCATCAGTTCAGCCAGCTCCTTCTGGTCCACAGTGCTCCAAGCTGCTGCTTTGTTAGGACTTGAGCTGTACTCTTGCTAATGCACGGAAAATGACTTCCCACCCAAATTCCTTTTTGTGACTTTCTGAAATGAACATCTGCCATGCCTTATAAGAAGTTTTCTATATTTTGTAATACAAATGTACTGTTGGAGGTGAGAATGGGGGTAATATTTTATGTGTTCCAATTACATAAATAAAATGAGTTCCCAAATACCTATTTTAGGCAGTTTGATAATTAACAGAGGTTGCCTGATACAAAGCCCAGTGTGAGATTCTTCTCTGTTATACTGTCTTTGCTATTTTTCTGGCATGATTGTGAGTGCACGGTGCCGGGAAGTCACCTCCCATCCTTATAGCTTTCCTGAGTTATCCATAAAATACTAATGCAATTTACAATTCAAGATAGATGATGCTTGGAAAACATACATATCAGAAGTTAGGCATCCAAATGAGAATGCTCATTTCATCCTAAGGACCCTGGCATTGCTCAAAATACATTCGGAATTCTTTCTTTTAGAGACAGTAATCTAATCAGATGAGGATATTTTTCTTATAACTTTACTTGAAAATTCACATTGAATTGAGAACATTATTATTTACTTTCAAGTGCATATCAGACTGAGAACTGTGATCCAGTTCAGCAGTCTGATTGATTCATTTTTAAATATTTCAGAAATGAAAGATAGGTTCACAGAATGAAGAGCGGCCATCAGTGAGGAGAAACCAGTGAACCAATGAGTGAACCCTTCTGAAGGCTCATTGAAATGAGTGGCAGCATCACTGAGTCACTGCATGTCTTCCTATGGAGACGAACAGAAGGCAACAGCAATCATCTCCAAAATTGAATGTCATACAAGAATGAGCCACAGACAGAGGAAAACTGTGGTGTGACCTGTCTGACTAGTTTGTTAACCAGCCTGGGCTCAGTGGGATGAAATCATGAAAACACTTTAATTTCTCACAGTAGTGACTTTTGAGCTCATTCCAGAATATTTCCCTTCCTGCTTGTGGACAGATCTCGTGCTGACCCCTTAGCTTTGTCAGTGGCTAACAGTTCTAAGTGAATAATCTCAGACTGAAGTACTAAAAAGCTGAGTGAGACAAAAAAAACAAAACAAACAAACAGAACTTGAGTCTTTCAATTTAAAGCTTCTCTCCTCCCTTCTAGCAGTGTGTGACAGAGTTGGAATTGCCATGGGCAGCCCTGACAGGGCGGTGCGTGAAGCTGTAAGACGGAAGCCAGAGCTGTGGTGGAGAGCCCAGTTAGAGATGCCAGGAATCAGGAAGATCTGTGGAGGGATGCTGCAGGCCGCGAGTGGAGCCAGCTAAGATGCCACGTGTGCCTCAAAGGGCAAGGCCATGGAGGTGGGCTCCCCAAGCCATTTCTTAGCCCACATCTCACCACCTTGTGCCTGCATACCAGATATGAAGCTCCAAGATTTCATGCTCGCCCTGCTGGGTTTCAGTCTTGCTTGGGTCCTGTCCTTCCTTAGTGTTCTCCCATTCTTCCCTTTGGGGATGGAAATGTTCACTCCGTGCCATTGTATGTTGGAAATATGTAACTTGGCTATTTTTACAGGAGCTCACAGCTGCGTGTTTTTGGAGTCTTGGAGTGAGATAGGAATTCAAGGATATAAAAGAGCACAGTCTCAAAAGAGAAATACCCAAAACTGTTGGAATGCTGAGCAACTCGTAAGCAGCATAGCCTGTGTCCTTGCCCGCAGCTTGCTGACTGGCTGAGGAAATAGCAACCAAGCTGCAGGATAAAGGGGTGGAGGAGCCACCCCTTTAGGGAGCATGTGCATTAAAGACTGTAGGGACCAAGGAATGACCCCAACCTCATCATTAAAGTAAGATCTACACTTGTGGGTGGAGATTTAGGATGCCAGTGAGATGTGTGATGTAAGAAGTAGCATGACTAGAAAATGCCAGGGCGAAGCACAAGCACAGGGGAAAGTGGGGTGAAACTGTGTGACCCCACCCAACTCCACCTCGAGTTCAGGCCCCCAGCTCCTAGTCCTCTATAATCTTAAAACCGCAGGACAAGGCAATACACCTCTCTGAGATCTTCTGCAGTCCCATCTTCAGTATGTACTTTCCTCTTTATAATGACTCTTTTATTTGTTTTTTGTTTTAAAAAAAATTGTATTTGTCATGACAGTCGAGGGTATTCTGACATGTGATACATACATGAACTATAACTTCCCATTCTTGTGGTTGTACATGACGTGGAGTTTCACTGGTGGTGTACTCACTTATGAACACAGGAAAGCGATGTCCAATTCATTCTACTGTCTTTTCTTTCCCATTCCTGCTCTCTTCCCTTCATTCCCCTTTCTGTATTTGTTGGTTTTTAAAAAACTTTTTAGTTGTAGATGGACATAAAACCTTTCTTTATTTTTATTTTTATTTTTACAGACTGCATTTTGATTCATTGTACACAAATGGGGTCCAATTTTTCATTTCTATGGTTGTACACAATAAAGATTCACACCATTCATGTAATCATACATGTACATAGGGTAATAATGTCTGTCTCAGTCCACCATTTTTCATACCCCACCCCTCCCCTTCTCATTTCCCTCTATATAATTTAAAATTCCTCCCTTCTTCTCTCCCCCCAACTCCCAACCCAATTGTATATCATAATCCACTTATCAAGGAAAACATTCAGCATTTGGTTTTTGGGGATTGGCTTATTTCACTTACCATGATATTCTCCAATTCCATGAATTTATCTACAAATGTCATAATATTATTCTTCTTTATGGCTGAATGGTATTCTATTGTGAATATATACCACATTTTCTTTATCCATCCATCTGTTGAAGGGCATCTATGTTGGTTCCACAGTCTAGCTATTGTGAATT
This sequence comes from Glaucomys volans, assembly GCA_020662805.1. Classification (NCBI taxonomy): domain Eukaryota; kingdom Metazoa; phylum Chordata; class Mammalia; order Rodentia; family Sciuridae; genus Glaucomys; species Glaucomys volans. The sequence continues at coordinate 690,065 of JAJEJO010000169.1, read as the reverse complement.
GAGCTGCTATAAACATTGATGTGGCTGTGTTACTGTAGTATGCTAATTTTAAGTCCTTTGGGTATAAACTGAGAAGTGGGATAACTGGTTCAAAAGGTGGGTCCATTCCAAGTTTTCTGAGGAATCTCCACACTGCCTTCCACAGTGGTTGTACCAATTTGCAACTCCACCAGCAATGTATTAGTGTGCCTTTTTCCCCACATCCTCACCAACACCCATTATTGTTTGTATTCTTGATAAAAGACATTCTAATTGGAGTAAGATGAAATCTTAGAGTTGTTTGAATTTGCATTTCTCAAGGATCTGGACAGACACTTTATAGAAGAAGATGGGCAGACAGTCAATAAATTTATAATGAATCTTTTTCTCTGCTACTTATATCTGATGCATTCTTAAATTCTTTACTATGATATTGTCAAGAAGCTGGAAAGTCTAAATAAAGTCTCCTCCACTCTTGGAGACATCCTCAGATCCCCATATAAGAGGAGAGTTTGGACTTGGACTTTTGAGAAAGGCTGGAACCGTTAAGACAATGGGGACACCTGGAGATGGACGAAATGCATTTTATATTGTGAGATGGGCATGAGCCTCTAAGGCCCAGTGCAGCAATGCTCAGAGGTAAGGCTTTTGGGAAGTGATTGGATCATGAGGGATCTGACCTCACCAGTGGATTAATCCATTGATGTATTAATAATTTGATGACATTACTAGTGGTGGAAACTATAGAAGGTGTGGCCTAGTTGGAGGAAATAGGTCATCAGTGACACGATCTGGAAGGGCATATTAATATTATCCCTTGCCCCTTTCCTTCTCTCCTATATTCTCTCTCTCTCTCTCTCTCTTTCTCTCTATCTCTCTCTCTCTCTCTCTTTCTCCTCTCTCTCTCTCTATTTCCTGCTGGGGCTGCATATGAACAGTTTTCTTTCACCACCATGATGTTTAGCCTCACCTAGGGCCTGGAGTAATGGAGCCAGCTGACTATGGAATGAACCTTCAAAACCATGAGTCAAGATAAATCTTTCCTCCTTTAAGTTGTTTATGTAACAACTTATGAGACAAAAAGCTGGGTAACACTGTCATTTTGTTGTTTTCCTTCTGGTTGTTTTGAATATTCTATGTATCTCACTTTCTAATTTATCGTAGAAGTTTGATGATTTATTATATTGATAGTATTTGATTCTTTCCTGTTTCTCCTTTGTGTGTCTACTCTTCCAGTGGAATTTTTTTCTTCCACATGCTCTCATCATTGTGTTCATCTTTATTTCCCTTCTAGGTACAGGACTCTTTCAAATATCTTCAGTAATAATGGTCTAGTAGTGAATTACCTTAGTTTTTATCTTAGAAAGTCTTTATTTTTCCATTTTTCCCCAATGGTGAGAATCAAATCCAGGGCCTTGTGCTTGCTAGGTGCCCACTAAGCTACATCCCCTAATCCTCTCCTTCAACTCTGAAGGATAACCTTAGTAAACATAGCAATTTTGGTTCACAGTTTTTCTTTTCTTTTCTTTTCTTTTTCAGGACTTGAAATGTGTAATTTCATGCCCTCCTGGACATTAAAATTTCTACTTAGAAATCTGCTGTTAGTCTCATAGCTTTAACTTTAAATGTGACTTGGTACAATACTCTTGCAGATTTTAATATTATTGCTTTGTCATGTATTTTTGTCAATTTTTCTTTTTTTTTATTTACTTATTGATTCATTGAACACAAATGGAGTACAGCTATTGTTTCACTGGTTGTACACAAAGTAGAGTCACACCATCTGTGCGTTCATGCATGTACACAGGGCAATGGTATCTGTCACACACTCTGTTATTAATTTTACCCCCCACCCGCCCCCACCCCTCCCTTTGTCAATTTTTCTATAATGTTGTAGAGAGATTCTTTTTTGGTCATGTCTATTTTGAGTTCTAAATGCCTCTCATACTTCAATGTCTATGTAATTCCCAAAATTGGGGGAATGTTCTGCTGTTGTTTCATTGAATAGGTTTTCTATGCCGTTGGCCTGTACTGCTTCTCCCTCACCTGTTGTAATTTTGCATAAGTTTGTTTTTTTTAAGGGTGTCCCAGAGACTGTGTATTCTGTTCATTCTTGCTTTATTTTTTTGAGATATGATATTTTGTCACACTTTTTCTTTTTTGGTACTGGGGATTGAACCCACAGGTGCTTGACCATGAACCATATCCCCAACCCTTTTGTATTTTGTTTTTTTATTTTGAGACAAGGTCTCACTAAGTTGCTTAGGGTCTCACTAAGTTGCTGAGGCTGGTCTTGACCTTATAGTCCTCCTGCCTCAGTCTCCTGAGCTGCTGGGTTACAGGTGTGCACCACCACACTCAGCTGTTACACTTATCTTGAAACTCTGATAGTCTTTTGTGCTTATCTACTTATTGGTGAGGCTTTCTACTGAGACTTTCATCTGATTTGTTTAACTTTTCATTTCCAAGATTTCTATTTGGTTCTTTAAAAAATGTTTTCTTTATTTGATGTCTCATTCATATTCTCTGTTGTCTTCCTTAATTCAAATAATGGTTTATCTTTATTCTCTTGAAGTTCATTCAACTTTTGAAAAGTCATTTGTTTGAGTTCTTTACTTGGCATTTCATACATTTTTATATTTTTAGAATTTGTTACATAAAGTTATTAATTTAGGAAGTGTCACATTGCTTTGTTTTTTCATATTTCTTGAATTTCTATATAGAGATTTGTATATGTTTAGAGATGGACATCTCTTCCACTTTTATGGGAGAGTCTTCGTAATAAATGGGCTTCCTTTAATGATGTGTCTTTGAGGTATCAGTTTGTTGCATACTATTGAATTTAATCCCAGTTGGGCTTCATCCTGTGACTTCTTTTGCTGTACTTAGTGATTTTTGGCTTAGTGTATACCATATAGGAACCTGAGGGACCTACTTTCTCTGTAAGTCTCATAGGAGAGGAAGACTCTTGATATGGTAGAATGAACATGCTCTGTGGTATCATAAGATTGGAGTTTAGGTTCTGATGGTGTGCTTTGGGTGAAATCACATGACTTATCTACAACCCATGTTTTCATCTATAAAACTGAATAATCGGGTGAATGTGGTGGTGCACATCTATAATCCCAGCAGCTTGGGAAGCTGAGGCAGGAGGATTGTGAGTTCAAAGCCAGCCTCAGCAACTTAGTGAGGCTCTAAGCAACTCAGAAAGACCCTGCCTCTAAATAAAACATAAAAAAGGGATGGAGATGTAACTCAGGGTTTAAGCACCCCTGGATTCAGTCCTGGTACCAAAAAAGCAAACAAAATGAAACTGAATAATAGGGCCTCTGTCAGCATCAAAGAGATGTTTTAAGGACCAAGTGTAATACAGTAGAAATATAAAAAAGAATACTATTATCTATTGTGTTAGCTAGGTTTTCCCCTCTATGACCAAAATACCAATTTGACCTTCACAACTTCATGTATCACCCTCTCAGAGACTGCCCACAGGGACTGCAATCTTGCTACACATTGCCTGGTTGCCCATACCTTCCTTTGAAATGTTAGTGGGACATCATAACATCATAACTCTAACATCATATATTCCTGCAGAACCATCACCACATGGATGATGCCAAGGTCAGTCACCAGCTATAACCAGGCTTTACTTGACCATAACTGTAGTGGCTTCTGAGTACCTAAGTGACTGAGTGTAGTTGAAACAAATCCTGGGTAAATAGCTTTCTAGGCACCCCTGTGCAAGTAGGGTGCCCCCAAGGTCTCTTAAATGAGTTTTCACTTCTATATCCTTGAGTTTGTGATGGGTGTGGTTTTGCTGATTCCTGAGATGCCCTCAAAGCATCTTTCCTCTTGTCTCTGTGCAAAATATTTAGCTTCTCTTTAGTAGCTATGATCTCTTCAACAATCACACCTTCTTTGGCCCCAATTTTATTTACACTTTTCTGGTCAAACTCCCAAGTTTTCAAAATTCTTCAGCTCTGCTTTCTGATCCCAATTCTTGTTGTAAGTCTGGCTAAAAGCTGCCAGCAAAATCCATGCCACTTCCTGAATACTGTAGTGCCTTGAAATTTCCTCTACCAGAATAATTAGTTCATCACTTTTCAGTTTCACACCAAGTCTCAGGACATGGGTAAAATGTAGACAAGTTCTTTGCTAGAATGTAACATGAATGGTTTCTACTGCAGTTCCCAATAGAGACCTCATTCCTCCCTGAAACCTCATGAGCCCAGTCTTTACTGTCAGTATCTGGTCCTCAGAGCTCCCACCAGAATCACCCATGAAACCCTGCTTACAACATTCTAAGACTTCTCTAGCCTCTCTCTCCAATTTTTTCCAAATTCCTCCTGCAAATCAGCTCCAAAGATTTCTGAACCACATAGTCAGGTTAGTCTCAGTAACAACTCCACCTCTTGGTACCAATTTCTGTGTTAGTCAGCTGTTCATCACTATAACTAAAATATCCAACAAGTGTAGGATTACCTGGGGACACAGAGTTCAGGCATTTCCTCTTCCCTTAATTGATCTGATCACGAGCCTCGCATGAGCATAATCAGGAGCTTAACATGAGGGTGTTAATAGCTACTGGCGATTTGTAATTAGCCAATGCCTGCTATATATGCTTGCTTGTTCCACATTAAACTTGAGCCTGTGTCTAGGAGAACCTGGTCTCCTGGCGTGGTATTAGCGCCATCGCACTCATCCTCCTTACTCCCACAGGCCGCTTCTGTTCCACTTTACAACAAACAAAAACAACTTAGAGGAGAAAAAAATTATTTTGGCTCATGATTTCAGAGGTTCAGTTCATTGCTAACTGACTTCATTGCTTTGGGCCTACCATAAGGCAGAACATCAAAGTAGATGGGCATAATGGAAGGAAGCTCTTCAGTTCATGGTTGCCAGAAAGTGAGCAGGAGGAGTCACAAGGAAGATGAATCCTTCCATGGCATGCCCCCAGTGACTCTGCTCCTCAAGCTATGCCCCACCTGCCTAGTTACCATCCAGTCAGTCCATTCAAACCAGGATGGACTATTTAGGTTATAGCTCTCATAATCTAATAATTTTACCTGCAAATATTACTGCATTAACACAGGAGCTTTTGGGGGACACCTCATATGCAAACCAATACATCTGTATTTAGAGGGTTTGAATCTGTTCTACACTAAAGATGATTAAGAAGTCTCTTGGGGCTGGGGTTGTGACTCAGTGGCAAAGCATTTGCCTAGCATATGTGAGGCCCTGGGTTCAATCCTCAGCACCACATAAAAATAAACAAGTAAAATAAAGGCATTCTGTCCATCTACAACAACAAAGATAAATAAATAAATAAATTAATTAATTAATTAAATAAGTCTCTTGTTATGTCACATTTTCTTGATATCATTATGGCTAAGATGTGTAAACTCTGTTGGTTAAATAGTTATACAGATGTGGCAAAATTGAAAGAAAATTCTTTATATTGAGTCAATTTTTAGGAAGGTATAGAAAATTCATGTGGCAACCAGCAACATAGTTAGCAACTAGTAAGACCCTACATTATATTTTTAAAGTTACTTATTTGGAACAGTGCTCCAGGAAATCTAATTTGAGATCAATGAAATGTCAGCAAATTAAGGGGCTCAGATGATCAAATATAGGATACAGATCTTAAAAGCTGCAGGGATGAAGGGCGAAAACATTATTCTCATTCTGATTAAGAATTGAAACAGACTACTTTTTCTAATATAGTAGATGTTAATGAAAGCTATATATTTTATTATGTATTTCAACACCAGGTAATTCTGATACACACTTAAAAAATACTGGTCTCAGTCTAGGGGTGTAACTTGGTGCTAGAGTTCTTGTGTAACATGTGAAACCCTGAGTTCAGTCCCCAACACCTGGGGAAAAAAAGCCACAGACATGTACAACATATATGTACGAAGAATTGTGGTCAAAGCTTACTTAAGAAAGACGGGAAGATGACTGTGGCTAGCAAAATTTAGAGAGGTCTGCAAAATGAAATGTGGTTTGAGCTAGGCAATAAGGACTAGGTAGGACTTCTAGAGGTGAATATGGTGAAAGGGATGGGGACAATTGAGGAGGAGGCAGGGAGGAAGCATTCCAGATGGAGGCTTAGCAATCAAGGTACATATGAGGACAATGGCAGATACTCTGATAGCTGGATTATAAAATGCACGTAGGATTTTAGTGTGAAAATGCTATAGATTGAATGTTTGTGTATCTTCAGAATTCATATGTTGAAATTCTCACCTCCAGTATAATAGTATCGGGAGTTGGGGCCTTGGTAGGTGATTAGGGTCCATAGATGGAATCCTCATACATAAGATTGGTGCCCTTACAAAAGAGAATTCAGATACCTTCCTCACTCTAGACAGTACCTTTATACCTTCTACCATGTGAGGACATAGAACATGGTCATCTATGAACCACAACGTGAGCCCTCACCAGACTCCAAACCTGCAAGCACTTTAATCGTGATCTTCCAATCTTCCAAACTGTAAGAAAGAAATTATTTATTCATATTTCATATCATTTAGAAAGCCACCTAATATTAGGTAGTTTGTCATAGCAGCCTAAATGGACGAAGGCTGAAATTGGTACTGGGAAGTGGGGGTGCAGTTACATCAGATAACCTACAAATATGGACATGGTTTTAAAACTGAATAATGGGTAGAGGCTAGAAGAATTTGGAAGACCAGGCTAGAAAAATCTTACATCGGCATGAAAAGAGAATGAAGAATAATTCAGTTGAGAGTACAGATAGGAAAAAGGAGATCTGTAGAGAACAACCTCAATCTTCTTAGAAAATACCTAAGTAATCATGAACAAAATGTTGGTGGAATTATGAGCAATAAAAGTCACTCTGATGAGGACGCAGAGGGAAACAAAAAATGCTATGGACACTGGAAAAAGAAAAGCCTTTTTAAATGGTGGCAAAGAAGTTGACTGAATTGTATTCATGTTCTAGTGTTGTGTGGAGCTAAAACTTACAAGCAATGAAATCAGATGCTTGGCTAAAGCTTTTTTTTTTCAACAAAGTGTTGAAGGTGAGGCTTGGCTCCTCCTGACTGCTTCTAATAAAAGGCAAGAAGAGGAAAATGACTTAAAGAATTGTGAAGCAAAAAGAAAGCCAGACTTAAAGATGCAAAAAATTTTCCACCTATCAAAATTGAAAGAGAGAGAGAGAGAGAGAGAGAGAGGAGATAGAGAGACAGAGAGACAGAGAGAGAGAGAGAGAGAGAGAGAGAGAGAAATAGTATGATCAGGAAAGAATACTAAGGGTGTGGCCAAGCATCCCTTTGTAAGTGTGAATTAGTGACTTCATCAGGCTGCTCCAGCTAGAAAACTGCCTGTTTGAACTGATGAAGAATACCAGAAGGAAGGAACGAAGGAAAGAAAGAAGGAAGGTTGTTCGTTAAGCTTGGATTTGACAGAATGGGACTACAGAGGTATTTGGATGACAATGTGATTTTTTAAAAAATTTTGTTAATTAACTCATTCATTCAAGATGTTGTCTCACTGTGTTACCTAGCCTGGCCTCAAACTCCTGGACTCCAGTTATCCTCCTCCCTCAGCCTCCTGAGAGTCTAGGCCTACAGGTGTGTGCCACCATGCTTGGCTTCAGTGGCTAGTGCGTTACAGACCTCTGTCCACCCAGAATAGAATGATGAATGAAGACAAATGTAGTCCTTGCCCTTATGGAACTTGACAAGGAAGAAAATGTACCAGTGTAACTGAGAGAAGTGCCAAGAAGAAGTATGAGATAAAATAAGAACAATAGCCACTATAATAACAGCAGCTCATAGCCTCTTCTTCCTATGTGGTGGGAGTGGACACTCTAAGACTTGACCTGGTTAGGAAGTTCTGAAGCTCTAGCTGAGATCTGAAAGAAGAGGAGTCAGTCTGGTGATAATGTGGGTATGGGAGGTGCATAGTCAGCCAGGAGTGAGAGGGAGTGACTTCCTTCCAGTGCCTGTGGAGGTGGGAAGGGGTCTAGAGAGGCCTGAAGGGCAGCCAGTGGGAGTGGGAGTACAGCTAGATGGAATCCCAAAATTGACAGTTGAGATTTCTTTAAACTTCTAAGTTGGATTTAAAACCCAGTTATTCTATTTATAAATCTAGGATTTTTATACAAAAATTTAAAAATAATTTTCACATGTTCTTTAATTCTTAATAGACTTCCTCTTATTTTTTTAAAACATTTTTTTTTTGGTACTAGGGATTGCACCCAGGAGTGCTTAAACACTGAGCCACATCCCCAGCCCTTTTTATATTTTATTTAGAGACAGAGTCTCACTGCCTTGCTTAGGGCCACACTAAGTTGCTGAGGCTGGCTTTGAACTTGAGATCCTCCTGCCTCAGGCATGTGCCACTGCAACCAACTTCCCCTTATTTTTTTATGTTAAATACATTTAGAGATTTAATAAATTTCATTCTTGTAGACATTTCTAATGCTTGACAGGGCAATGTTGCAAACCTAATAAGCAAAATGATTCCAAGCCCTATAGTAATGCTTATAAAGTTAATTAACCAAAATTATAATGGTTATAAATCACATTCTGATAAGTATTCAAAGTTTTTATACAAACATAACAAAACAATCTTGCCCCTTTCAGTAGTCTACTGATAATTAAACATTTCAAATTAGAATTATAATTTTAGAATCTCTAATTTCTATTAAATGTTTCCAATACTGTATATTATAAATACATACACAGATTATCATAATAAAAATGTATTTGGAAAATGTGAAGCATTAATACTAAAGAATTGATTTACTTTGATATTTATACACTAATTTCTATGCCCTAATGGCTATTTAGAGTGCCAGACTTAACACATAAAAACACAAGATACCCAGTTGAGTTTGAATTTCAGATGAACAGTGAATAACCTTTCAGTAACTGAAATTTAATTTAATTAGATGTCTGTATTTTATCTAGCAACCCTAGTAGGTTTGCAAAATCACTTACCCATCTCTGGTGGGTTGCACTTACCAGGTCAATAACTTGTGACCATAATATGGTTATGAACTAGGTTTCTTAGTCAGAAATTAAGACCTGGTGCTACTTCCTGGATGATTTTACCCAAGTCACAGTTTAACATGCTGAGCTACTTCAAATTCCCTGAATCTGATCTGCTGTGTCAGTGGTGACTCCCAGCCCATGCATGCTAAGTAGGATATAGTTTTTCAGTCTTAGACATTATGGATTTTTTGTATGTCTTCTAAATTTCACCATTATCTAATATTTATTGTAACTAATTTCAAATTTTCATCATATCATTTGGGATGATGGAATTATAGGATTTGAGGTGACAGAATTCTGTATTACCTCCCTCCCTCCAATTTCAAGCCTGAACGTGCAACGCCCTAGGGATCACTGGACTAATCTGCCTTTTTCCCCTAAGAGCAATGGGGAGCCATTGAAAGCTTCAAGAAACAGTGTGGAATGACCAGGGGTGTGGGGTTTGATTTTTTTTAAACACTTTTTTTTTAGTTGTCAGTGGACCTTTATTTCATTTATTTATTTTTATTTTTATGTGGAGCTGAGGATTGAACCCAGTGCCTCACATGTGCTAGGCAAGTGCTCTGCCACTGAGCTACAACCCCAGCCCAAGTTTTGGGGTTTGTTTGTTTTTTTTTTTTTTTTTTTTTTTTTGCGGGGCAGACCACTCTGACTCCTGGATGCACTGTATGTAGAATGAATAGTAGAGTTTTGGAATAAATGACAGAGATGATTTAAGTTTTTGTTCATTTGTTTGCTTTGTTGTACTGGATATCGAATCCATAGCTCCCACATGCTAGGCAAGTGCTCTACCACTGAGCTACAGCCCCAGCCCTTCAGGGGGCTTTTGTGGTAAGGACTGCGAGATGATGATGACCTAGGTTGATGCTGATGGAGATGGAGGAAGCAGGACAAATTGGAGCTATTTTGTAAGCAGAATCAATGGGACTTGGTGAGAGATTGAATATAGGCAGTAACAGAGAGGGAAGTATTCAGAATGACTCCTAGGTATCTGCTGTGATTGGATGAATGTTGACATCATTTGCCAAATAAAAAATAAAGGAGGAAGAGAAGAGGATTCTTTTGTTTAATGTTTGTTTTGCTCTGTTTTCATTTTGGCAAGGGAGGGAAGAGATGATCCAATCTGGGCTACCTAATTGAAGATGCATACAGGGCACACACAAGAGATATTCAGCAAACATTCTAGATCATTCTTTGAATTCCAACTATGTCTATAGAATCCAGAACTTTCCACAGCAAGATTATCATAATTTGTTTCCACAGGCCTTTTGCCATGGCTGCACTTCACCAGAGAAACTTGTCACGTGCAGTGAGTTCAAAATACATATCAGCATTACAGCTGCTGTTCTAATTTTAGCCATTCTGAGCTCTTGTTGGTGATGGTATTTTTAAAAATGCCATTCCATGGGTAGATTCAGGGTTGTGCCCCTGTTTGGGGAATGATTTGTATTTCTTTGAACCAATATCCAGAAGAACTCTGTTTACATGACTTAATTTAGTTCTGAATTTTGTGCCTTGTTACTCTGTTTAATGATGCCAAACTATTTAGAAGCAATAGGTAAATAATAAATCTTTAAGCTTGAGTGTCCCGTTTCCAGTCAATTGACTTCTACCTTCAGGAGATGGGAAATTAATGAACTCTATCCTTGCTGTGACAACAGATCTTACTCAGTTCTTTTCAAGTTCTTGTGAAGAATTCCTTGTATCTATTTCAATTAGCCGGGACTTGCTAAGGATATTTTTAACTTAGGGAATTCCTGCTCTTCAACACACGGGTTTTCAGCTTGTGAGTTTGCTAGTACTTTTTATGTAGACAGTGGCTTGAGTGACATTTGGGTCTATTTCTCACTTTGTTTTTCCAAGTCCAGGCATCTTTCATTCTTATTCAGAACATGTACTTGGAGCTGTTTCTGGCAGTTTTCTTTCTTTCTTTTATTTATTTATTTATTTTGGCTAGAATCTCTTAGGATATTTGCAAGGAGAGAGTGCTAAAAATAGCTTGTATCCAAAGTGAACTTTTAGAATACTATGATAATTATTTTGATTTCTATTCAGCTGTGGGAAACCACTCATCTGTTCTATTCAAAGTATTTTTCTGATTACTGAAAATGAGGATATAATTATTATTTATAAACTATCACCAGTACTTTTTCTGGGGTACAAAGTATTGCTATTCCTATACAATGCAATACAATTTTTGACTAATTAATTAGAATGTATGCCCATAATATCAAGAATGTTTTCCTCTATATTTGGAAAGAGAACATGAACTCTTTTAGACTTCTTAACATGCAGATTCTCTGTGGGCCTGGTTCCATTACTAGTCTGGGCCTTAATAGATCAACTTGAGGATAAATTGCTCACTGGTAATAGATGATGAGTAACTATAAGTATTCAGTGCCTGGCAAACTGAAATTCTCTCCCCAGTGATGAGTGGTGAGCAAAAGTTCTGAGATAAACCATGGTAGCGTTGAAGAGCTCATCTAACTAGTTGTCATGCAGTTTTCAGGAAACCCAGACAGGACCAGGAGCTTTTCCAGCCTTTTGGTTAATTTTTTGGAGGGCGTTGTTCACTAGGGCAGGTCAAAGGTAAGATGAGTTTGATAAAATTTTGATGAGATTGTGTTAGTCAGCTTTTTGTCACCATGACCAAAATACCTGAGAAGAACACTTGAGAGGAAGAGAGATTTATTTTGGTTCATGGTTGCAGGTCCATGGTTGGCTGGTTCCAAGGCAGAAACATCATGGTAGAAGGACATAGCAAAGGAAAGCTGCTCAGCTCATGTGGATGGGAAGCAGAGAGAGAGAGATAGAAAGGGGGGTCAAAGAAAAGATGAACCCTTCCAGAGCACACCTCCAGTAACCTACTCCCTCCAGCTAGATCCCACCTCCTAGTAGTCCATTCATCCATCAAATGGATTAACTCACTGATGAGATCAGAAGCCCTATGATTCAATCAGTTCAACCTCTGAACCTTGCTGGATCAGGCCACATGTTTCCAACATGAGCTTTGAGGGACAGTCCACTCCAAACCATAACAGATTAATAAATTCAGAAAGTATGGGAATCTGGATCAGAGACAGAAGAAAATAAACAAAGCAGTTCTTGAGAATGGCAATCTGTGGGGATGTAGGAAGAAGCCACTGAGACATATGTTCCCCTAGGCTGTGGAATGGTACAATCCTGTGGGACATCCAGGATTAATTCATGCTCGGGCAGCACACTCTCAAGTGACCAGACCCACCGAAGGCCATTGTCTCAGGAGAGTCTCACCCATCCTCCTGTCTCCCCCCGCCTTGTGTGGCTGTGTAACCTCTGACTGGACCTCCCTCACAGACTATCATGTTTCAAGCTTCTTTGTTCACTGGCTTCCCTCGTGTATAAAAGGGCTGTACTTCCCCAGTAAAGTTGAGACTGCATCTTAGAATCTGTTCTCCCGGAGTTGAGTGTACTGTTGCCTCACCCCCTCCGAGGGAAAACCTCACACGTGTGGCTACAGCAATCCAGAAGCTATAATCCAGAATTAGGGGTAAGGTATGAGACACATATAATACCAGAATGGTCTGGGAGTGGGGAGGTCGAAGTGCAGCTGTAATATTGTAACATAACCAACTTGTGTAGCACCAATATCTACAACCCAGGTTTATATTTTTCCCTTAGTCACAAGGTCATAAGCAATTCTCCACATTTTAGGAGCAGATTGAGAGAAATCAAGTGGTGTGATAAGAAGCAGACCAAGACACTTGTCACTGTGCTCATGTGACTTACAGGTGCCTTCAGTGACTGGAAGTTATGATTGACACCTGGCCATTTGGGTTCCACTAGGTAGGCAGGCAACACAAGACATGCTTTTTCATGGCTGGTTGCTGAGACTATACAAATAGGACAACTGATTGCTCAAAAACCCTAGGAATCAAAATTAGGTCATAGCACTCAGGTAAGAATTCCTTGAACAGAAAATAGTGCCTACCAGGGCTATTGATAAGTACCAGAAAAAATGTTATTTGTATAAAATCTTACAAATTACATATTTTATGCATACTTAATACGAACAATATTGGACATCAATGTTTAAATAGCAATATTCCAAGTTAATATGTCTTGGTCATTGGTGGGCCTTATTTCCTTGGATTTTCCAGAAAGCATTAACGCAGCATATAATAGGAAAATCTTTAAAATTTGGATTCCAAGTAGGAAGAGACTTCCAGCCAAAGTGGGTATAAACTCTTTTTGTGTCCTCTGACCCTTGTCGCTATGTTCTCAACCATGCAGTGCTCTGGGGAAAGGAATGCTGTTCTCCCAATGTTCATGGGCACAGAATTGTCCAATTAAGGAAGTATAGTTATCCTTACCCTTGAATCCCCATTCTCTATGCAAGGTCAGCATGTGACCTGAATCACAATCATATACCAATAGAATATACCACTAATCAGTTATGACATGCCATTGAACTAAACCTAGCCACACACCCCTCAGAACACTGCTCCAGACAGCTCTGTTAATTATTTGGGTTGGACCTGGAGATGGGTCCTATTTGTTACATTGAGTCTATAATATCAGGAAAAAGAATAGAAATAACTAGAGGAAGACTTGGTCACCTGCTTGCCCCTTTCTTAGTATGCTGACAGCAAAGGCAGAAGGGTAGGCATTTGTGTCTATACAGTCAAATCCTAGGATACTCCCCAAAACAAAACCATGCAGAGTGGGGGGCAATAGGGAAGAGAGCAAAATAAGGCATTAACTAAATTAGTTCAGTGTTTTTCTAATTCTTCATAGGGAAGAGTGCTTAATAAGCACCCAGAGAGTTAAATCAATAGGTTATTATCCCATTTGGTAAGAGTGACCAATTAAGAAGTTTAGGAAATGCAATTATATGGCAACTCATCACCCAGAGCAAACATAGGGTGACTACAGGCATAATATCAACCATACTTTGGCATGATTAGAAAGTACTTCAACTACATTGTTGGACTATACTACAAATATTAATAATGAAAATATACTGTTTAGATATCAGAAGCCAGGAAAAAAAAAAAACAGACAAACTCAATCGTTTAAGATTAGCCCTAAGTAAGCTTTATTTTTCCATCATTGAGCTGTGGCAACCCTGCTGCTAACCATCAGCATCTGTTCTTTAGACCCAGGTTCTTTTTGCAACCCCAGAGTCAATAGCCTCTCACCTTCTGAAGTTACACTGAGGAGAAATCTCTCTACTGCTCACATCTGGTAAGAATCAAGAGCTGAATTTTTCTAGCTTATCTAAATTCAGTGGAGACTTCCATCTCAGCAGTGTTGCAGAGAATGAATATAAAATAATGGTGCTTAAGAAATCAGAACCCCTTACTTCAAAACTGTTCCATTAGAAAACCATATCCCATTCAACCCTTGCATCAGGCATATAAAATGTTTCTGGAAATCCTTGGGAACTGCTTTATAGTGTGCCAGTGAGCCAGAGAATTTAACAGAGTCCTGTAATATCATATTTTATTTTTAAACTAAAATGAAAATGTACCATTTCCTCACCTTCACTTTTAACTATCTTTGGTTCTGAGAGATTTGGGGTAGTTTCTAAAAGGCAAAGTCATCTTTGAAGAAAGAATATTTGACATTGCCAAAGAGGATCAAATAATGTTCCTAATGTTTGAAGACAATCCTGATGAATAACCTCCTGAAATAATATGATTGCTTCCTCAAAATGTACTCTTCCCAATGTAAGAAATGAGTAACATTTATTCAATTATTCATCCACCTATTCATCTGGCAAATGCATACTGAGTACCTGTTCTGTTCCAAGTAGTGATCTAGGTGCTAAGGATGCAGGAGTAAACCAAACCAGACAGGTACTGCCTCTGTGCTGCTTAGAACCAAGGCAGACAATGGCCATAAACATAGTAAGTAAGTACTGTTCATCAGAGGGTGGGAAGCACCATGAACAAAAGGCAAAAGGCGGGGAAGCACAATGAGAGCTGTGGAGACTGAGATGGAAAATCATAAAGATGACATTTGAGTTAAGATTTATAAAAATCTCCAGTAAGGTTTTTTTTTTTTTTTTTTTTAAAGATTTAAATAGTGAGGCTGTACACCATCTGAATGTCTGGGGTCACTGCTGTAGGCAGGACAAAACTAGAGAACATGCCTGATAGCATGAAAGAACAGCAAAATCAATGAAAGTAAAATGGAATGAAAAATGGGAGAATAAAGAGGTAAAGGCAGAGGAGTAACCTGGAGATCCAGATTATGAAGAGTTATGTAGGTCACTTGGCTTTTCTTCTGACTCATTTGGGGTCCCTTACATGGTCCTGAGCAGAGGTGCTACATGCCCTGATTCATAAACAGGGAGTTCCACTCCTGTTACATCTGGACTCCACCCTCTGTAACTACTAATAACCCTGGAACAAAATTGAACAAGCGCCGGAGTGTGGGGACATGGAAAGTTGATGTTTGGAAAAGGTGATGGCATGGGTTGAGATCTCTATTCTCAAGTTTCAGCCTGGGAGCAGACTGCAGGCAGCACCACAAAGTGCCTGACACTCTGGCTAGAAATCTCGAGTCCTTCCAGACTGAAGAATCAGAGTGCAGAGTCTGGAGCAGTCACAGTCGTTGGGTCTCTACCTGGCCACTGAGTCACTCATGTACAGGGCAGACTCAAAGTAGCCCAGCTACAGGTTGAAAAAGAAAGGAAGAAAAGAAATGAAGTTGTAGCCCAAGAGAGAAACCTGGTAGAAAATCGAGGTGTTGTACCCAACGAAAATAAAATCATCCAAGTCAATCACGTAAAGCCAAAAGAAGCTTTTATTTTAGCTGGCCAGCGACGACCATCCTTACACCTAAAAGTGGTGTGCCAGGAAAATCCTGCATTAGTTCTTTTGTTGCCAGTATTTATAGGGTACAGGAAGGGATTAGGGTGGGGCTGACTATCTCTCTCTCTCTCTCTCCTGATGGCACCGGAGAATCTTTTTGGGGAGTATAACATTCCCCACTGGTCTTACCCACACTAACAAATCCTTGTTTAGGAAACTAGTGTTTTTTCAGTTTCCAACTCCCCAGACTCTGATGGCTTCCATTCTTCAATTTGACCAGATTTCTTATTCTACACTAACTGCCTGTCCTTAATTAGGAACCTTTTGCTGCTGTAAGGAGAGGGGGCACTGACCACTCTTGCTGCTTCAAGCTGGAAGGGGCGGAGTCTGGGGAAGCAGTTTGAAGTTCCTTTTAGAAATCTGGTCAAAGAGGAGCAGAAGTCTGCTTGGGAAGGGCAGGTTGTAAAGTCATCTGGAGTGGGTGCTTCTATGAGAGAGAAACAAAATGACACAAGTACCAAAATGAGATTAATACAGAATATCATGACATGGTAGAAGTCAGTCTCTCACCAGGTGGAAGAACTGAGAAGTTGTTCCCATAACAAGGCCTATCAAAGGCTGGAGAGGTTGAGGCCTTTATTTGGGAACTTGAGTTATCAAGTACAAGTTATCAAGTCCCCAATAAAATTTGTTATTCTTATAATACCAGCACAGACAAGCCTAGTTTGGAGAACATCAGCCCAACAAATCCTCTGCTCTAAAGACTTGTGCACCTGGAAGGCACAGACACATTAATATACAGAGAAGAGCAACAAAACCTAGTTTTTCAAGAAAAACCTAGGCTCTGAAACGCAGCACAATACCCCACCAGTTATTTAACCACAATAGTATAAACCCCAATCTCCAAGACCAATTGCTCCAAAGAACAAAACTGAACACATCCAATGTAAAGAGTAACATATTGATTTCACTTTGGTTTATATCAGCCTATTAATACTTGACCTTAGGGGAAAATTTTAAACAGTTTCTAATTGATGATCTCACATACATATAACTACTTAGTTACACAAAAACTTGTTGGAATTTTCCCTTTACTTACACACAGTCTTTCTTACCCAGAAACATTTTCTTTTTCCTTTTACTGAATATATTTTCATACCTAGAACCTTCTATTTTTCCTTTCCAATCTACTAGGGATGTAGCTCAGTTGGTAGAGTGCTTACCTCCCAAGCACAAGGCTCTGGGTTCAATCCCCAGCACCATACACACAAACACACACACACACACACACACACACACACACACACACAAATCCCAGGAGGCCTCTCTAGTGGCAGGATTCAGTGAGCAATTTTAAACCCTTTTTATTTACCAATCCATGAAAACACCAATAATGTTTAACCAGATGTCTCTAACACACACATTTGAGTAATTTTTATATGTATCAAATCTAATTTACTTATTTCACTGTAAAACCCAAGATTACACAAGTAGTATCTGCCATCTCTTTCCTGCGGAAGAAAAGTACAGACATCAACATTTTATTATTTTGACCACCTAGAGACTTGTGAGGTACCCAATTGAAATACATTTTAATTTCTTTGAGCACCCTTTATATCAATTCAGTATCACACAGGACAAGACAACACAATAGAAACTTAACACAAAAGGGTCTTGTAGTTTTTTATCTCCATTGCAATGTAAGAGATGTTTAAAAACTTGAGTTAAATAAAAATAGGACTGATCAAAAGTCATGAGCTCAAAAATTCAAAAACAAGAGTCCTGGAAAAATTACACAGCCGTTAATTACTTTTGCTGGAGTTCAAATAAAAGACTCTTTTTTGTTTTTCTGACCCACACTGCTGAGTTTCAGGCACAGACCACTTAAACCTTGTAGTGTTTGCAGCTTCAAAAACCTAAAACGTTATCTGACTGATACTGGGAATCATCAATTTCTTCATAATTTTCCACCTTGCTAGTGCCAAATCCCCTCTTAAGGCTTAATGGACAAAAGTGCTCTGACCCAAAATGCGATACCAGCTTGACCTTTATGTCCTTGCTGAATATCTTTACATATTTTGCATACCTCTGCTCATCTAAAGGGAAACTCTGGACATTCTGCTCGTCTCTACCATGGAAAGTACCCAGCTTCATCCATTTATTTGTGGGCTATCTGTCACTGATAGAAACCAGAAAGTCTTTCAATAACAAACCAAATTTTAGAGCTGCAAGGATTCAACATATAACACAGTAAACCAAGCAGCAGCTGGAATCTAAGACAACAAAGTAGGAAATGGCTTTGGCAGAGTTACCTAACAGAAGCTCCGCAGTCAGAGGCACGTTCTTGGAAGTCCTGAAAATGATCTAAAAAAACAAGTTAGAACAGTGGGGCAAGTGGTTGACTGACTTTGTCCCATAGTAGACTGTCCTGAAGAGATGCGACACAGAAAGCAAGGAAAAAAAAAAAAAAAACACAGAAAACACAAACGGCCCGGACACCCAGGGGGCCGGTGGCAGAGGTAACTCTGCACATAAGTTGGGCCCTTTCCCTGGATTGCCCCAGCCGGGGTGGGAGTCGCCGCACCGCACCCTGCCTTGGGTGGGCACTGTGCCGTGAAGCAGGCAGGCAGTGGCCAAGGCAGCAGTGGCCGCAACAGAACCCCCAACTCCTGGCAGGCGCGTGACAGCAGGCGACATCCTGCGTCCCGCAGCTTGCCACCAGGGCACACATCCCCAGGGCGCGGCCAACTCGTGTGCCTTCCCACTGCTTGAGCCCCACCCCGGTGGGGTGGGCGCGGGCGAGGACAGCCATCCCGATCGGACAGGCTCAGGGCCACACGGTGCAAGGCAGCCCACCAGAGGCCAGCAGGGTGGCCATGCCCAGAAAAAGACGTGGGGGGCGCAGCTCGGCAGAAGCAGCTCGCCTCCCCAGCATCCTCTTCTCTCCTGGCCAGGTGGACATGATCACACCAACCCCACAGCAGCGCTCTCGCCCCCTCGCCTCCCTGGTGGCAGGTGGGGGGGTTCTCGGGGGCACTGGCCAGCGGTTTGCCTGCCTTTGGCCCCAGCGCGTGCATGGTCCCTCCCCCACCCTCCCCCACTGGGTCCGCCCAGACCAGACTAACAGGACAAATACAGACAGACAACAGGTGACCAGATCAGGCCCCATGCGGCCCACCAGACCGGGCCCACACGGAGGTCCCACCGGACTAGGCCTAAGTCACAAGCAGCAGCCGAACGGACCCACCCCCAGGCGGTGGCCAAGCGGACCGGTCCCAGGTGGGGGCTGTGCGCCAGCCACCCACATGGTAGCCGAGCAGACCCCGCCCCCAGGTGGTGGGACCCCCAGAGGAGGCCCACCACACTGGACCCCCTGGAGGAGGCCCACCAGACTGGACCTCACGGAGGAAGTCCACCAGATTGGAACCCCCGAAGGAGGCCCACCAGACTAGGCCTCACGAGGAGACCTACCAGGGGACAGGACCTGGGACTGGTGTAAGCAACTGCATCCAGTCTCACCATGTCCCCCAGATACAGATAGCCGACTCACCAAAACAGACAAGATACCAGGTGGCTTCGTCCAGAAGGGCGTCCTGAAGATGGGCTGGGGTCCCCCCAAGAGTGAGGCTGAGGCATGTCTCTCGGGAGCTCCCCTCTACTGAGAGTGGGGCTCCTAGGCAACATCACAGGAGGCCAATTTAGGCGTGAGGGCTTGGAGAAATCAAATCTCAGTGGAACCTCCAAATGTTGTACCCAAAGAAAATAAAATCATCCAAGCCGATCACGTAAAGCCAAAAGAAGCCTTTGTTTTTGCTGGCCAGTGACAATCCCCTTACACCTAAAAGTGTTGTGCCGGGAAATCGCACGTGAGTTCTTTTTTTTTTGTGAACCAGGGATTGAACTCAGGGACACTCGGCCACTGAGCCACATCCCCAGTCCTATTTTGTATTTTGTTTAGAGACAGGGTCTCACTGAGTTGCTTAGCGCCTCGCTAAGTTGCTGAGGCTGGCTTTGAACTCAAGATCCTCCTGACTCAGCCTCCCGAGTCGCTTGGATTACAGACGTGCGCCACCACGCCCGGCTACATGAGTTCTTTTGTTGCCAATTTTTATAGGGCACGGGAAGGGATTAGGGCAGGGCTATAGGGCGTGGAAGGGATTAGGGTGGGGCTGACTCACTTGCTGAATGTCAAGCCTGGTAAGGAGCCAGCTATGTAAAAGGAAAACAGGAACCCAGGGTTTGGGAAGATCATGACCAGAGACTCAAAGGCGGCAAAGAGCCTGGTGTTTTCCAGGGAATAAAAGGAGGCCGAATGGAATATATGATGGAGGGAAGGGCTAATTTATTTTAAAACAATAAGTGCTCTAAATATTTCTTCCATACTATGATAGGGAGATAAAGGAAAAACCCTGCAGTCGAGCTCTGTCCTTAGGTGCTTACAATCATATTGTAGAGACAAGACTGTTCATGAAACAACTGAACTTGAACACCAGCAGCATGTGGTTGGTCAATGCTTTGAGTGCTCAAACCACATTCACAAGCATCATCTTAGGGGACCCTCATGGTAGCCCCAGGAGGCAGGTAAATTATGACCACCGTGATGATTCCCTCTTCCTCCTTCTCTCTCTCTCCCCCTCGCCACTCCCTCCACTCCCCATCAGCCCTCTGAGGGCACAGGCCATACCTGTGTCTCTCACACTGCACCCCAGCACCAGGCACGGCTCTGGGTTCAGAGTTGTGAGCAGTAAATCTTCACTAAACGCATGATTTTTACAGATGGGAAACTCAAGGCTTTGAGGGGAAAGGACTTAAATGCTCAAGGGCATGTTCATGACAGAATCAACTAGAATTCATGGCTTTCATCTCCCAGGCCAGTGTTATAACTTGGCCAGTGATTTTCAATCTTCTTACCTCCCTCTCCTTTTCCCTCCCTCTCTTCGTCCCCTCCCCTCTGCTTTGGTTGTTGTCCTTGTTCCTTCAAACAACAGAACCTTTTGTTTTCAAACAAAATTCTATTCACCTGGATGTGGAAAACATACAATTTATTATAAATGCGTCATAAATGTTTTAGAATTTTAGTGAGACCCAGGACAAAGGACAGGTTGCTAATTATCAAAGAAAAAGAAATAACACTTCCCAGTCAACCAGATGCTAACAGCCTCCTCCAGGGGTGGAGAAGGATCCCACTTTCCAACACAAGCTTCCCTCCTGCCTTTTGGTCACATAGGCATGAGAAAAAAGGAGACCTAAAATCTACAAAGGGGCAGGACACCCCCACTCCCTCTGGCACCAGCTCTGGACCCCTCCTCTCTGGAGGAGCACTCTCAGTCTCTCTCTCTCTCTCTCTCTCTCTCTCTCTCTCTCTCTCTCTTCTGTGTCTTATACAAAATTTACTTTCTGCTCTTGCCTCTGCATTTCTCAAGTGTTTAATCTTCAACACCAGGGGAATAAGGACCCAACCCTGATTTTCAAGACTGGTATCAAAAGGATTCATGAAAGTGTCAGACAATGATAATGATGAAAATTTTTTAGTAAACAAAAATTAGACCTCGGTATGTAGATGCAAGTGGCACTCATCTGACAACCTCACCATCCAATTTATTAATTTTGTTTTGAAGGCCCAGTATCGAGACAATCCACATGAATTCTAAAAAGTCTAGTAGTTGCAAAAGGCAACATGTTTTAAATGATTCCAGGAATCTCAGGACTTAATTCCACCTATTCTGATGTATGAAAGATGATTAGGAGAGGACATATTTATTATGAATTTAAATCACTAATATCATCTGTTAACTCCCAAGTCTGCCCCAGTAATCTATGTCACATGAACCTTTGCAACTGCCCAACTCACTAGGCTGTGCAATTGATTACACAACTGCGCCTCGCTTTGCATTTTATTGGCCCAATATGTGTGTTCTTGGGTCCTCTTCTCACTTGTGCAATTTTGTGTGGGGGGGCCCTACACAGGCCTGAAAGAAAGTGACGAATGAAAACCTGTAACTTTCCTAATCAATGACAAATGTCCCAGAAATATCAAATTCATGCCAAATCCGACAGGAAGAGTTTTATTATGAGGTCTGCCCCTGTAGGGCTGACTTAAAAGACCCGACAAGAACAATTTTAGAGGAGGAAAAGTTATTTGGGAGGCTCACAAGTTCAGGGGCCTTAGTCCATAGATAGCCAACTCCATTGCTCTGGACCTGAGATGAGGTAGAACATCATGGCAGACTGGCATGACAGAGGAAAGCAGCTCAGGATGTGACACCAGGAAGCAGAGGAGGAGAGAGCTCAGCTCACTAGGGATAAAATATAAACCCCAAAGGCAAGCCCCCAGGGACCCACCTCCCCCAGCCACACCATACCTGCCTACAGTTACCACCTAGTTAATTCCATCAGGGGAATTAATGCACTGATTAGTTTAAGGTTTTCATAACCCAATCATTTCACCTCTAAACTTTCTTGCATTGCCTCACACATGAACTTTTGGGGGACACCTCACATCTAAATCATTACAGCCCCCAAACCTGCATTCTATAAGGAAACACATCTGTGGCCTCCAATGTGCTCAAACATGGCACATTTGAGTGAGAATGTTGTTTACTGTAGTTTATCAAATAGTTGAGAATGCTTTTCTAAAATTAAATTCAAGACAAAATATTTGAACCCTTGAAGCTGCCCAACAGTTCTGCAGAACCACTTGAAATCCAGGCCCTGTAGCGCTATGCTTCTCCTTAAGCTACTTCAATTTAGGTAGATTGTTTTGTGATGAGGTGAGTGGGTGTGGTCTGTTGAGTCCTGACAATGATGTATTATGGGACTTTTCCTGTAATCTTCAAGATACATGTGCGCATTTGCCAAATATCTCAGGCACACCCCCTAGAAACAAAGCTATAGCTTTTTGCTTTCTAATTGAAATATACTTGTGACTCTGTATAAAAATTTACTTGAAGAACTGAAGAAGCATGCACATTTTTATAGTGTTGCTAATATTCTTTCCCTTTCCAGTTAGCTCATCATTGATCTATAAAGAGAGGTTCTAGAATTTTAAGAGTCAAAAACTATTTGAAAAGAAAAGGTCATTTGGCTTCACTAACTTAATACTCTGTAAGTAATTTTTTGGAAAGTTCTGTCACTAATGCTCATTAGTCTTTATATTAGTATTTTTGTCAGTGAAATAAAGCTAAAATCCTGCCTGACTTTCTGGAGTGACTCATAAAGACTTCTCAGACTATTCTTACTTTTATTCATCAATCATTCATCTCTGAATTTCTATAGAAGTGATAGAGTGTGTGCCACTTAACCTAGCTAAATGACAAAGCAAAAAGTGTGCTTTATTAGGAGTTGCAAGACATAGGTTTTGGTTCATGTTCACGTGCCCCCACAGAGCAAGGAATTCACTTATTCTGATTCTCATCTGTTTAAAGGGCATAGTGGTAATAATTTTACTCCCTCCTAAGGCTATTGTGAGGGTCAATAAGATGTTGCTTGGAAATGTGTTTTGAACACTCAAAGCACTGACCAGTTACATGCATCTGTTGTTGAAGTTTAGCAATAACATTGACATTAGCAGTCTTCTCTCTTACCTTGAGGATAGAGATCAATTTTAGTGCTTTTTTAATCTTCCTATAGTAGTAAGAATATGATAAATATTTGTATTATCACACTTATTTTTTTTGTTTTTTTTGGGTTTTTTTATCACTTACATTTATATCCTACTTCATAGTTGACAAATCACTTTCACACACATTATGTCCATGGTGTATCTCCATTTTTTAATGTTTTATATTGGCACATTATAATTAATAGTTGGATTCATTATGCCATATTCATACATGAACACAATTTGATCAATCTCATTCCCCAGTACCTTCCTTCCTTATCTCTATTTTTACATGCCAGAAGACTGAGATTTTGAAAGGCACAGTGATGTCACCAAGGTCCCCGTTAGTGAAGTTGCTGGCACTATCACACAGGGCTGCAGCTTTCCATCCATTCACTGTGATGAGACATTTTCATGCAGTTCCGGTTGTAGAAGGAATTTGACTTTGTAAACCATGTAAGTCCTCTGGAAGTGACATTATTGATTCTCTACAGCTGGCTGCACCTGTGCCTTTGACAGCTTTATTTTCTCTTTCATTATAAGAGCAAGGGTAGTTAATGTATGGCACATGCCCAGAGTGGTTTGGGGGCTTTTCCATTTCAGTGTAGCCAATTCCTAATTTCGCAGAATGTGCATTGTCCAGGGTCTCTGTTAGGCTGTTTCTTTCTTTGCTTTTTTTGTGTGTGTGTGTGTGCTGCCAGTCACTTTTTGTGCATGTCCTAAGAGCTAGAATTCTTTTTTGGGGCTGGAACCCAGGGCTTTCATATGCTGAGCACGTGCCCTCCCACTGGGCTACACCCCCAACCCCTGAGCCAGAATTCTGATCAGAATGTAGTCAAGCAAGGATGAGAGAAGGTGACTGATTTTAATCTGGAGATGTGATATTTTTAACCACTCGGCAAAAACTGTTTTAGTGAAAAGGTTGAAATTATTAGACGAAAATACATTTTTTAATTATCAGGGTATTTTTTTCTCCTCCACATTCCCCTGGACCTAATTAATACTGACTGGGTCATCCAAATTAATCCCCAACAAAAGTAAACAGTCGAGGGAAAACATTGTATCCTAACTATTATAATTAAAATTTGAATTTAGGTCAGAACATGCTCCTTGGAACACGTAGGCTTTGACGAGGGAGGAGGGTAATGGGGTGCATGGGCTCCTAACAAGGCCCTTGTTCAGTTCTCATCAGGTTCTGTAATGATTTTGACATTTCATCAACGCTCAGGAGGAAATTGAGCAATTATTTATTTGACTTTAAAAATCACAGGGTGTCAGAATGTACTCAAGTGGCTACAAATGAAATGCTTTGAAAGAGAAGAACTGCAGTGGATGCGTCACAAGTGAAATGAGAGCAACTTTCCCTGTGTCAGCTAGAAAGTGACAGGTCCTACACAGGGTGCTTTAGGTTAATGAGTGATATTTCATTTGGCCAGAGTGACCAGGAAACTTCCAAAACCTGAATGCATCTCAGAAAAGAGCTACTTAAAATAAGAACCAGGGAGAAGCTGATACAGTGAAAGAAGCAGAAAAACTATCTCACAATACTGTTAATATTTCTGTTTATTTAATGAATACTATGTGCCCACAACTGTACGCTATAGCATTTACCTGTATTATTTCATTGACCCTCAGTCCAAACTTACGAGGTCAATTTTATTACTGCCTAGCAAACAGAGGTTTAGGGGAGAGAGAAGCTGGGATTTGAATTCAACTCAGTCACATTCCAGAGCCAAATTTTCTAATCCTTCACTTACTACATGGATCTAGTATCAGACTTGAAAGGTCCTTCTGTGGGACCTTGGACAATAGAGTTTCCCTCTTTGCAAACTGCTCGATCTGTTAAACGAGGGGACCTGACTGTAGGTTTCAGGAGCTCTAGTCTTTTGAGGTTGGCCTTGGCAACCTAGCAAGAGCCTGTCTCAACATAAAATAAAGGGCTGGGGATGTAGCTCGGCTGTAGAGTTCCCTTAGGAAGGTAGGTGCATAGGTAGGTAGGTAGATTAATTGTCTGGATGGAGAAAAGTGTGTGTGACGGGGTGCTGCTGCAGAAAGGGGGTACAGCCTAGACTTACAGCTTGCATGGGGATGGTTGCTCTGTGAAATGAGCTTCTCCTGTAACTTCTGGCCAGTCTGTACATTTCTCTTAAGCCCTCTTTGTTAGTCTGGGCTTCAGAAAGCCTAGAGGGATGGAGGGGAGTCTCTGGATGTGAGGAGAGAAGGCCCTCCATTGCCATTTCCGGTCACTGGCCTCTGAGCGAGCACATCCAGCCCCGTGAATTTGTTTTTTTTGTTTTTTTTTTTGTTTTTTTTATTTACTTATTGATTCATTGAACACAAATGGAGTACAGCTATTGTTTCACTGGTTGTACACAAAGTAGAGTCACACCATCTGTGCGTTCATGCATGTACACAGGGCAATGGTATCTGTCACACACTCTGTTATTGATTTTACCCCCCACCCGCCCCCACCCCTCCCTTCCCTCTATGCTGGCTATCTTTCCTCCATTCTTGCCATCTTTCCCCCCCACATTATGCATCATCATTCATTTATCAGAGACCATTCGGCTTTTGGATTTTTGGGATTGGCTGATCTCACTTAGCATAACAGTCTCCAACATCATCCATTTACCTACAAATGCCGTAATTTTATTCTTCTTTATGGCTGAGTAATATTCCATTGTGTATATATACCACGGTTTCTTTATCCATTCATCTACTGAAGGGCATCTAGGTTGATTCCATAATCTAGCTATTGTGAATTGAGCAGCTATGAACATTGATGTGGCTGCATCACTGAGGCAATCTGATTTTAAGTCCTTTGGGTATAAGCCAAGGAGTGGGATAGCAGGGTCAAATGGTGGATCCATTCCAAGTTTTCTAAGGAATCTCCACACTGCTTTCCAGAGTGGCTGCACCAACTTGCACTCCCACCAGCAATGTATGAGTGTACCCTTTTCCCCACATCCTTGCTAACACCTGTTGTTGCCTGTGTTCTTAATAAGAGACATTCTAATTGGGGTAAGATGAAATCTTAAGGTGGTTTTGATTTGCATTTCTCTTATAACGAGTGATGTTGAACATTTTTTCATAAATCTGTTGATTGCTTGTAGATATTCCTCTGTAAAGTGTTCATTTCCTTGGCCCATTTATTGATTGGGTTATTGGTGTTCATGGGTTTCACAATACCAGACCTCCAACTATACTACAGAGCAATAGTGACAAAAACAGCATGGTATTGGTACCAAAATAGGCAGGTAGATCAATGGTACAGAATAGAGGACACAGAGACAAACCCAAATAAGTACAGGTATCTCATACTTGACAAAGGAGGCAAAAACATGCAATGGAGAAAAGACAGCCTCTTCAACAAATGGTGCTGGGAAAATTGGAAATCCATATGCAGCAAAATGAAACTAAACCCATATCTCTCACCCTGTACAAAACTCAACTCAAAGTGGATCAAGGACCTAGAAATCAGACCAGAGACTCTGCACCTAATAGAAGAGAAAATAGGTCCAAATCTTCATCATGTTGGCCTAGGACCAGATTTCCTTAACATGACTCCCAAAGCGCAAGAAATAAAAGCACGAATCAATGATTGGGATAGAGTCAAACTAAAAAGCTTCTTCTCAGCAAAGGAAACAATCAGCAATGTGAAGAGAGAGCCTTCAGAGTGGGAGAAAATCTTTGCCACACACACTTCGGACAGAGCACTAATCTCCAGAATCTACCAAGTACTCAAAAATCTTTACACCACGAACAGCCCCGTGAATTTGAAGGAATGAGGCTAAGGAGGAAGAGGGTACTGAGAATCCAGAGACTGGCTCTTGAGAAATGCTGATGTGGAGGCAAGAAAAGTGTCCTTCCTTTTTTTCCTATTGTTAACGAAATGTCAGTGGCAGTGATTTCAATGTACTCTGTAATGTATATTTAGTCATTAATTTTGTAGAAAAAATTAGATCATATATGTTAAAAACAAAAATTTAAATCATCCCCAATCCCACTGCCTAGAGAACAACTCAATATTTTAGTGTATACCTTCCAGATTCTTTTGATGTCCAGAAGAAAAGTCTTTCTGGGCTATTATCAGAGCATTTCATAGTCTGCTTCTCCCATTTGAGAAAATCTTTCTGATCATCCATATGATGATCAGGGTCTTGAGTGCCATAGGAATTTATACTACACCTATGTCCTTAATATTTTCATCTGTAATACTTGTTACCTATACAAATAATAAATTCTACCAGGGAATGTTCCTGTGGTGGGTTCCAAAGAAATGTATGTAACATATTATGGAGCATTTTCTTTTCTCATTCAAATATTTCCACAATGCTTTTCTGTTTCTCAGCATCTTTGGGGGTAGGGAATCAATCCCATTATTCAGATGGTTCATTTATATAGTGATATTAGTCATAAAATTTTTGATATTAAAAATAAAAATTTTGTTTGATATTAGTAATAAAAAATTCAAAATATATAATAATTATTTTCACATTATAGGTCTCTTGGCCTATGATTGGCAGCTCAATATTTATTCACTAATTGTCTTTATTGATAATGATTTTGAATCAGCTAGTGACTGAAATGATTATTTCTTATCACATCTCAGGAAAGGCAATTTTTTTCTTTCTTTTGGTACTGGGGATTGAACCTCTGCACTTTTTTATGTTTTTTTAATTTAGGGACAGTGTCTTTCTGAGTTGCTTACGCCTCACTAAGTTGCTGAGGCTGGCTTTGAACTCACGATCCTCCAGCTTCAGTCTCCCAAACTCCTGGGATTATGACGTGCCCTACTGCACCCGACCAAAAAGGAAAATCTTCAAGAAGATACACCAGCAGGATGCAGTGGCACACACCTGTAATCCCAGTGACATGGGAGGCCAAGTCAGGAGGATTACAAGTTTGAGGCCAGCCAACACAGCTTAGTGGCAACCTGTTCCAAAAAAAAAAAAAAAAATTACTCCAAATTATGATTTTTAAAATTCATCTCAATTTGCCTTCTATCCTGAGAGAATATTTTAAAAGTAAAATGTTATTTAGTGTATCCTTTGTTCTTTAAGGTGGGTTTCTTTAATTTTTAAGAATATCATTGGTCTTCTCAAGGTCAGACCAATTTTAAAATTCAATTTTCAATTATCATATTTTAGTGTTTAAGAAAGGCAGGATTAATACTCCTGAGGGGCAAAGATTTCTGAAAACCTTTCTGATGGAAGCAATGGTTCACAATGATCAAAGTCCCCTCCTGATCTGTTACCTTCTTTGAAAAGCTTAAAAGCACATTGTTCCTCCCGTGAGTGTACTCCCTGGAGAAATTCTTGCACATCTGCACAGAAGATATGTACCAGAATGTTCCTTTTATCATTATTAGTGATAACAAAAAGTTGTAAGTATCCTAAATGATTCATCAATGGAAGAACAGATAAATAAATTAGGTATGTTTGTATATGAAATGAATTATGGCTACAGCCATCAGTATGGGTGAATCTCAAAACAGTTGAACAAAGAACTGCTGAATGATAGATATGGTAGGGTAACATCTATACAAAGTTTTAAACCATGCAAAATTTATCTGTTTGGATCCACTGGGTTAGCTACTTTAACAAAACCTTTCAAATCTCAGATGACTTAATGCCATGATATTTCCGGCACAGATTATCTGGAAGCCTCTGTTCATGGGTCACTCAGTCCCAGGCTGATATAGGCTTCATCTTGTCACGTGCTTCACTGATCCCTCCATTAGTGGGAAGCATATAAAGTGACTTGCACATGGACTCTTAAAATGTCTGCCTGGAAATGGCACATTTCATTTTCATTCATATTTCATTATCTCAAGCAAGTCATATAGTCACACTGAACTTTAAGAGAACTCGAAAGTTTTGTTTGTACCATGGATTTGAGGGGGAGATCATCCAAAATATTTGGTGAAACTCTTAATAACTACTAGACTAAATAACATTTTACAGTGTGTAAAGATGTATACAAGTGTAATAAAAGTATTCAGATATGAAGGGAAATTTGAAGACCAATTTGGATTAGCCATACCTTTGCTGGGGGAGGGAAAGAGTGGAATGGAGTGAGGATGATTGACAGTCACTGCCTGCTACTTCGGTTAACTCTTTACTTTGTCCCCTCTGCTCTCTGCCGGGGGAGGCTGACCTGTAGATTTTATCTATGGGTTCCTCATGTTCTCCAGATTCAGATTGGGTTCAGACAATGGCGAAGCAAGAATGAAATCAGAAAGAACATTCTGCAACTCCTCTGACCTCATCTCAAATTGAATGTGCCCCTTGCCCCAAAGTCTCTGCTACTCTCAAGGTGACTAATTCTACATGAATCTTTGGATTTAAAGCACCTCCCTGTTTTCTCTCCTTTTGGGTCCAGCAGTCAACAGCCAAGTTGCTTACTAACCCTAAGTGTCTGCACTACACGTTGGAGTTCTTTTCATAGCTGCGCTTTGGAAAGAGTCCCCTTCTCAACAGACTGTCCTGGAATGACCCTACATTGAATGTGCCTCCGTGTTTCTTGTAGAAAGTTAGATGGATAAATATAAACAGGGATTTCATTTGTATCTGTAAGGTTTTATTTCATATGCTGGGTTATGAACAACACAAGGATTTATTGTAATAGACTATGCTTTTTCTATATATAAACTATTTCATAATTAATAAACTTAAAAACATCTCAGAATATACAGTAAATATCATCATCCATCTCCCCAAAACCTCTAAATTGCCATTTTAAAAAGCTTGGTGTATTGATAGTTACATGGTGATTACAATTGGCTTTTGTCCCTTTTTTTTTTTTGTAATTTCTCTGGATTTGCATGTTTTCAACATCAACTATATATTTTTTTGCATTTAAAATGTTATTCAGTGATATACTGATTAAAACAAGCTGAATTCAATTAGAAAAGTGATATATAATCGGATCTTAATTTCTTAATTGAATTGTAGAACAATTCTGTTAGATGTCATCTGAGTGGTGTCTGATTCCTCTGTGAAACATAACAATACTTGTAGAATACATCAAGCTCATTGTAGTGTATTAGTTAGCTTTCCGTCACTACAACAAAATGCCTGAGGCAATTAACTTGTAATTTTGGCTCATAGATTTGGAGATTTCAGTCCCAGATGGAGTGATGCCTGGTGAGGGCAGCACATCATGTTAGGAATGCAAAGCAGGAGTCAGGAGGCCGAAGCAAGAGGAAGAACTCAGGGTCTCATAAGGCCCTATCTCCCAAAGATCCACAGCACTTCTCAATAGCACAACCCTGAGGATCAAGTCCTTGACATGTGGACCTTTTGGGGGCACTGCCCATATTCACACAGAATTAGGTATTTCCCTGTGT
Organism: Glaucomys volans; assembly: GCA_020662805.1. NCBI lineage: Eukaryota > Metazoa > Chordata > Mammalia > Rodentia > Sciuridae > Glaucomys > Glaucomys volans. The sequence continues at coordinate 659,306 of JAJEJO010000169.1, read as the reverse complement.
CCTGTGTGATGCTTTTTCCCACCAGTTGAACTGTGTGCTTACTGTTTTGGTTTGGATGTGGGATGTCTCCCCAAAGTTCCTGGCTTAATGCACGAATGAGGTGAAATGCAAGTGAAATGATTGGATTGTGAGAACTCTAACCTCATCAGTATATTCTAGTTTGAATGGACTAACTGGGTGGTCACTATAAGCAGGTGGGGAGGGGGCGGCTGGAGCAGGTGGGTCCCTGGGAGTGTGCCCTGGAATCAGGCATCTCTTCTGCAGCCCCTTTCCCCTCTGGCTCTCTGCTTCCCGGATGCCATGAACAGAGCAGTTCTCCTCCACTACCCCCTGCCCTTTGGGCATGATTCTCTGCCTCACCTTTGGCCCAGAGCAGTGGACTCTCTCTGAGCATGGACTGAAACTCTGGAACCATGAGCCAAAATACTTTTCCTCTTCTAAATTGTTCCTGTTGGGTGTTTTGTTCACAGGGACACAAAATTGACTAAAACACTTACTAAGAATCATTTTTATTTATATGCAAACTTTTAAAAATGCTAGTAAAGCTTGATATATTTATTTAATTAAATATCATAGTACCAATGAGATATAACTGTAAAAAGAAAGAGATATTTTTCCCTGTAGGAAAGCTCAGTAAAAAGCCTTGAAAAAAAAAAACACAGTAAATGTGTCTTAAAAATCTGCATTAATTAGGTGTAAGAAAATAAACAGTTGGAAAAAGCAATTACAAAAATCACTCAGATTGTTTGGCAAAAGTTTTTTAAAACTTGTCGTTCAGTTAAAATGTATAGTGTATTTTATACTGTATTTTTCTTTTTTAATTTTTATTTTTACAGACTGCATTTTGATTCATTGTACACAAAAGGGGTACAACTTTTCATTTCTGTGGTTGTACACAATGTAGATTCACACTGTGAGGTGAGAGTTAAGCGACGGGCAGGGGGAGGAAGCAAGAACATCTGGCAGCCTACTGCAAGGGGGCTGAAGTAATCAGATGCAAATGAATAAGGCCTGCTGACCCTTCCTTCCACCTGATCCATATATTCCTGGGCAGGATCTCTGGCCTATTCTAGCCCTATAAAACCCTGGGCAGCCACAGCCATGTGCGATTTTCTCTGGCTCTCCACCCCCACTTTCACCCCTGAGGGCTAGGAAATTCGCCCCCAGCACAAACTCCAATAAAGTTTGGTTCGGCTACTTTTGTCTGACTAGGGTTTGACTACCTGCTGGTGAGCGTGCATTCCAGCCACTGCAAGCTTACATTTGGTGCTGAAACTGCCGAGAGCTTATATTTGGTCCTGAACCCACCCGGCAAGCTTACACACACCATTCATGTGATCATACATGTACATAGAGTAATGATGTCTGCCTCAGTCATCTTTCCTTCCCCCACCTCCTCCCACCCCATTTTCCTCTATACCATCCAAACTTTCTCCATTCTTCTCTTCCCCCTTTGCCACCTCTCCCCCCCTTATGTATCATCATTCACTTATCAGAGAAAACATTTGGCCTATGGTTTTTTAGGCTTGACTTATTTCACTTAGCATGGTATTATCCAACTCCATCCATTTACCTGCAAATGTTATAATTTTATTTTTCTTTATGGCTGAATAATATTCTATTGTGTATATATGCCACAGTTTCTTTATCCATTCATCTATTGAAGAGCATCTAGGTTGGTTCCACAATCTAGCTATTGTGAATTGAGCAGCTATGAACATTGATGTGGCTGCATCACTGTAGTAATCTGATTTTAAGTCCTTTGGGTATAGGCCAAGGAGTGGGATAGCTGGGTCAAATGGAGGGTCCATTCCAAGTTTTCTAAGGAATCTCCATACTGCTCTCCAGAGTGCCTGCACCAATTTGCAACCCCATCAGCAATGTATGAGTGTGCCTTTTTCCCCAAATCCATGCCAACACTTACTATTGCTTGTGTTCCCAATAATAGCCATTCTAATTGGACTTAGATGAAATCTTAGGGTGGTTTTAATTTGCATTTCTGTAATTACTAGAGATGATGAGCACTTTTTCATATATTTGTTGATCACCTGTATATCTTCTTCTGTAAAGTGTCTGCCCAGTTCCTTAGCCCATTTATTGATTGGGTTCTTTGTATTTTTGGTGTAAAGTTTTTTAAGTCCTTTATAAAATTTGGAGATTGGTGCTCTGTCTGAACTGTGTGTGGAAAAGATTTTCTCCCACTCTGTAGGCTCTCTTTTCACATTATTGATTGTTTCCTTTGCTGAGAAAAGCTTTTTAGTTTGAATCCATCCCATTTATTGATTCTTGCTTTTATTTCTTGCTCTCTGGAGGTGTTGTTAAGGAAGTCTAGTCCTAAGCCAACATGATGAAGATTTGGGCCTACTTTTTCTTCTATTAGGTGCAGGGTCTCTGGTCTAATTCCTAGGTCCCTGATCCATTTTGAGTTGAGTTTTGTACAGGGTGAGAGATAGGGGTTTAATTTCATTTTATTGCATATGGATTTCTACTTTGCCAGCACCATTTGTTGAAGAGGCTATCTTTTCTCCGTTGTATGTTCTTGGCACCTTAGTCTAGTATGAGATAACTGTAATTATGTGGGTTTGTCTCCATGTCTTCTATTCTGTACCATTTATCTACCTGTCTATTTTCGTGCCAATACCATGTCGTTTTTGTTACCATTGCTCTATAGTAGAGTTTAAGGTCTGGTATTGTGATACCTCCTGCATCACTCTTCCTGCCCAGGATTGCTTTGGCTATTCTGGATCTTTGGTTTTTCCAGATGAATTTCATGATTGCTTTCTCTATTTCTATGAGGAATGTCATTGGGATTTTAATTGGAATTGCATTAAATCTGTATAGTACCTTTGGAAGCATGGTCATTTTGATTATATTAATTCTGCCTATCCAAGAACATGGGAGATCTTTCCATCTTCTAAGGTCTTCCTCAATTTGTTTAATGTTCTGTAGTTTTCATTGTAGAGGTCTTTCACCTCTTTTGTTAGATTGATTCCCAATATTTTATTTTTTCTGAGGCTATTGTGAATGGAGTTATCTTCCTCATTTCTCTTTCAGATCATTCATCGCTTTTGTATAGAAATGCATTAAATGTATGTGTTGATTTTATATCCTGAAATTTTGCTGAATTCATTTCTTAGATCTAGAAGTTTTCTATTGGAGTTTTCTGTATCCTCTAAATACAGAATCATGTCATTGACAAATAGTGATAGCTTGAGATCTTCTTTTCCTATTCATACCCCTTTAATTTCTTTGGTCTAATTGCTATGACTAGTGTTTCAAGGATGATGTTGAATAGAAGTGGTGACAGTGGGCATCCCTGTCTTGTCCCAGTTTTTAAAGGGAGTGCTTTCAGTTTTTCTCCACTTATAATGATGTTGGTCATGGGCTTAGCATAGATAGCCTTTACAATGTTGAGGTATGTTCCTACTATCCCTATTTTTTCCAGTGTTTTGAGCATGAAGCGGTGCTGTGTTTTGTCAAATGCTTTCAATCTCTGCATCTACTGAAATAATCATATGATTCTTAACCTTAAGTCTGTTGACATGATGAATTACATTTATTGATTTCCAGATGTTTGAACCAACCTTGCATCCCTGGGGTGGACCCCACTTGATCGTGGTGCATTACCTTCTTAATATGTTTTTGTATGCAATTTGTGAGAATATCATTATGGATTTTTGCATCTATACTCATCAGAAATATTGGTCTAAGTTTTGTTTCCTTGATGTGTTTTTGTCTGGTTTTGGTACCAGAGTGATACTAGCTTCATAGAATTAATTTGGAAGGGTTCCCTCCTTTCCTATTTCATGAAATACTTTCAGAAGTATTGGTATAAGTTCTTTGAAAGTCTTGTAGAACTCAGCTGAGAATCTGTCTGGTCCCATGCTTTTCTTGGTTGGTAGGCTTTTGATGGCTTCAGCTATTTCATTGCTTGAAATTGATCTGTTTAATTTGTGAATGTCCTTCTGGTTCAGTTTGAGAATATCCATATGTCTCTACAAAGTTGTCAATGTCTTCAAGATTTTCTATTTTGTCGGAGTATAGATTTTCAAAGTAGCTTCTAATTATGTTTTGTATTTCAATGGTATTTGTCATGATATTTCCTTTTTCCTCACGAATTTTAGTAATTTGAATTTTCTCTCTCCTTCTCTTTGTTAGTGTGGCTAAGGGTTTATCTATTTTGTTTAATTTTTCAAAGAACCAACTTTTTGTTTTGTCAATTTTTTGAATTGTCTTTGTTTCAAATTCATTGATTTTAGCTCTGATTTTAATGATTTCCTGTCTCCTACTACTTTTGGTGTTATTCTGTTCTTCTTTTTCTAGGGCTTTGAGATGTAAGGTTAGGTCATTGATTTGTTGACTTTTTATTCTTTTCGTGAATGCACTCCATGCAATGAATTTTCCTGTAAGTACTGCTTTCATAGTGTCCCAGAGATTTTGATATGTTGTATCATCATTCTCATTTACATCTAAGAATTTTTTTATCTCCTCCCTGATGTTTTCTGTTATCCATGCATCATTCAATAGCATATTATTCAGTCTCCAGGTGTTGGAGTAGTTTCTGTTTTTTATTTTGCCTTGATTTCTAACTTCATTCCATGATGATCTGATAGAATACAAGGTAGTATCTCTATGTTTTTGTATTTGCTAAGAGTAGCTTTGTGGCATAACATATGGTCTATTTTAGAGAAGGATCCATGCTGAGAAGAAAGTGTATTCGCTTTTTGATGGATGGAATATTCTATATATGTCTGTGAAGCCTAAGTTATTGTGTTATTGAGTTCTGTGGTTTCTTTTTTAGTTTTTGTTTGGAAGATCTATCCAGTGGTGACAGTGGCATGTTAAAGTCACCCAGAATTATTGTGCTGTGGTCTATTTGATTCCTGGAATTGAGAAGGATTTGTTTGATGTACATGGATGCTCCATTGTTTGGGGTATAAGTATTTATGATTGTTATGTCTTCCTGATTTATGATTCCCTTAAGCAGTATGAAGTGTCCTTAAACCCTTCTGACTAACTTTGGCTTGAAGTCCACTTTATCTGATATGAGGATGGAAAGCCCCGCTTTTTTACTGAGTCCATGTGTGTGGTAGATTTTTTCCCATCCTCTTACCTTTAGTCTGTGAATGTCCTTTTCTATGAGATGAGTCTCTTGAAGGCAGCATATTGTTGGGTCTTTCTTTTTAATCCAATCCGCCAGTCTATGTCTTTTGATTGATGAGTTTAGGCCATTAACATTCAGGGTTATCACTGAGATATGATTTGTATTCCTGGTCATTTTGGCTTAGTTTTCGTTTTTACCTTGACTTGGTTTCTCCTTTGATTGGCTTTTTCTTTAGGGTAGTTCCTCCATTTGCTTACTTACATTGTTGTTTTTTGTTTCTTCCTCATGGAATATCTTGCTGAGAATGTTCTGTAGTGCAGGCTTTCTAGGTGTAAATTCTTTTAACTTTTGTTTGTCATGGAAGGATTTTAATTTGTCTTCAAATCTGAAGGTTAGTTTTGCTGGGTGTAAGATTCTTAGTGAGCAACCATCTTCTTTCAGAGCTTGAAATATGTTGTTACAGGCCATTCTAGCTTTTAGGGTCTGGGTTGAGATATCTGCTGATATCTGTATTGGTTTCCCCTATATGTAATCTGATTTTTTTTCTTTTGCAGCCTTTAAAATTCTATTAAATTTATTTTGTACATTAGGCATTTTCATTATAATGTGTCTTGGTGTGGATCTATTGTAGTTTTGTGCATTTGGTGTTCTGTAAGCCTCTTGTAGTTGATTTTCCATTTCATTCTTCAGGTTTGGGAAATTTTCTGATATTATTTCATTGAATAGGTTGTTCATTCCTTTGGTTTGTATCTCTGTGCCTTCCTCAATCCCGATAATTCTTAAATTTGGTCTTTTCATGATATTCCATAGTTCTTGGAGGTTCCATTCATGATTTCTTACCATCTTCTTTTTTTGGCACCTTTATTTTCAAGATTAAATGTTTTGTCTTCATTGTCTGAGGTTCTGTCTTCCAAGTGATCTATTCTGTTGTTGATGCTTTCCATTGAGTTTTTTATTTGGTTTATTGTTTCCTTCATTTCAAGGATTTCTGTTTGTTTCTTTTTCAGAATCTCTATCTTTTTGTTGAAATGATCTTTTGCTTCCTGAAACTGCTCTTTGGACCACTTATTGGAGTGATCATTCATTGTCTGCATTTGCTCTCTTATCTCATTCTTTGCTTCCCAAATCATTTTAATTATGTATATTCTGAACTCCTTTTCTGACATTTCTTCTACCATACTGTCAATGGTTTCTATTAATATAGAATCTTGGTTTGTTTGGAACACTATCTTCCCTTGTTTTTTCATGTTGTTCACATATCTTCCCTTCTAGCTGTGCAGATCTGGGGTATTGCAGTTTCCCCCCTACAGGCTTATAGTGATCCTGCAGGTATCCAAAATCTCTTCTGACAATGAGGTTCCAGTCTTCAGTAGGCATCTCAGGATGGGATTTGCCCCACCTACAGATGGTAGCTTCCACTTCCAAGATTATCTAAGATGGCTGCACTGGCTTCTAAACATGTTGGCAAATGGGGAGCTGCAGTGCAGGGCATGGGTGCCGAGTCTGTGTGGGGTGTGTTGGTCGGGCCCTGGAGATGGGACACGGTTGGACCAAGGGGTCCTGGAGGTGAGATGCAGTCGGTCATGCCAGGGGTCCTGGAGGTGGGGTGCGGTCAGTCGGACGGGGGGTCTTGCATGTCCTGGCTGTTGTCCCAAAATGGCGGCAACCACATGTGAACCAAACCTGTGGGTACTGTGACTGTGGACTTCCAGGCAACAGTAGGCAGCTGGTGATCCACTGGTGGTCTGCAAGCTACTGGGGGATGATCAGGAGGTAGACCTCAGGTGGTGGGTGATGGGTAGGTGAAAGGCAGGCAAGAGGCAGGCAGATGGGCAAATGGTGGATGATAGGGGGCAGTCAGTGAGCAATGTGCACTGAAATAGTAGATTATATGCTGGCAGACTGCAGCTGATCGAGGTGGACAAATGGAGTAAACAGTAGGGGATTGATGAGCAGCAAAGGCTGCCTCAGAGAGAAATGGATTTTCCTCTGCTTGAAACCCAGGTTACAGAGCAACAAGGAATACAGCCTCCCCTAGTCCACTATCTTGAATCTCCTAATGTATTTTTCTATGAATGTGCATTTTATTAGAAAGATCAACAAAACTCCAATCACACTTATTTATTTATTTATTTATTTACTTATTATCATACTAGACATTGAACTTGTGGGTGCTTTACCACTGAGCTGCATCCCCATCCCTTTTTAGTTTTTCCTATTGAGACAGAGTCTCACTAAATTGCCAAGGTTGGCCTTAAACTTGTAATCCTCCTCCCTTAGCCTCCCAAATCACTGAGATTACAGATGTGCACCACCATGCCCAGCCACTGGATACATCTTGAAGAGAAGATACTAGAGTCATATCAAATAAGTAGCAAAAGAATGTACACTTTGATGCTTTATGTTTAAATATGGGGAAAGTACAAAACTCTGATGAAAGAAATCAAGACCTAAATAAATAGAGATATCCATGTGCATGGATAGGAATACTCAATATTGTCAAATGTTAGTTCTTCCTAACTTGATCTATAGATTCAATATAATTCTAATCAAAATCCTAGGAACTAATTTTGTGGATATTGATAAACTTATTCTATAGTTTATATGGAAAGGCAAAAGGCCCAGAATAGCCAACACAATATTGAAGGAGAACAAAGTCAGTGGGATAATGGTACCCAAAGTTATGACTACAACTATAAAAACCATCATAATTAAAATAGTGTGCTATTGGATAAGAATAGAAAATTTATCATTGGAACAGAACAGAGTCCAGAAATAGACCCACATAAATACAGTCAAATGATCTTTGACCACGCAACAAAGGCAATATGATGGAGAAAAGATGGCCTTTTCAGAACAAGGGAACATCCATGTATAAAAAACGGGAATCTAGACATGGACTTACACCCTTCACAAAAATTAATTTGAAATGGATCACAGACCTGAATGTAAAACACAAAACCATAAGACTCCTAGAAGATAATACTGAAGAAAATGTAGATGACCTTGGATTTAGTGACTCCTTTTTAGATAAGACATCAAATCATGATCCAGGGACCTGGGGCTATGGCTCAGTGGTAGTGTGCTTGCCTAGCATGTGTGAGGCACTGGGTTCCATTCTCAGCACCACATATAAATAAATGAATGAAATAAAGGTCTATCAACATCTAAATTTTTTTTTAAAGTCATGATACATGAAAGAAAGAACTGATAAATCGAAGTTTAAAATCTTTGCTTTGTGAGAGACACTGTCAAGAGAATGAAAAAAACAAGGCACAAACTGAGAAAATATTTGCAAAACACATATGCAATGAAGAATTTTCATCCAAAATATACAAAGGACCCTTAAAAATAAGAAAATGAAAAAAACTACATTAAAAAAATATGTCAAAGAGCTGGGCACAGTGATGCAGTCCTGTAATCCCAACAGCTTGGGAGGCTTAGGCAGGAGGATCATGAGTTCAAAGCCAGGCTCAGTAACTTAGCGAGGTGCTAAGCAACTCAGTGAGACCCTGTCTCTAAATAAATACAAAATAGGGCAGAGATATGGCTCAGTGGTCAAGTGCCTCTGAGATCAATCCTTGGTATCCCCCCACCACCCCCCACGAAAAAAATAAATAAATAAAAACAGATATTATTGCACACTTGTTAGAATGGTCAAAATCTACACTATTAAAACAACGAATGCTAGCGAAGATATGGAACAAGAGCCCGCAGTCACTGACAGTTTTGTATCATATTAGTCTGTTTTCTGATGCTATTAACAGAATTCTACAAACCAGGTAACTTTGTAAAGAAAAGAGGTTTATTTTGGCTCACAGTTCTGAAGGTCCAAGGTCAAGAGCCTGCATCTAGTGTTGACCTTCTTGCTAGCAGAGTCCCAAGGTGGCTCAGGGACTACATGGCAGGATACTGGGTGTGTGTCTGTGGGTATTTTTGTCTCTCTCCCTCTTCTTATAAAGCCACCAGGATTAATTATGGGGTTCCATCCTAACGACTTTATCTAATCCTAATCACCTCTGAAGGCCCCACCTCTGAACACTGTAGTCCAATTAAGTTTCCACCCTCTTGATAACTCGCTATGGGTTTACATTTCAACACATGAAATCTTGGGATGTGCATTCAAACCACATACAAACCATAGCATACAGTTACTTTGGAAGGCAGTTTGGCAGTTTTTTACCGAACTAAATGTACTCTCCCCATATTGATGTAGGACGATGTAGGAAAGATGAGGCTGGACACCCAAGGAATTTTCAGGAAGCAGGTTTATTTTTAGCTACAGCAGTCCACAGGGGCTTATGCCTAAAAAAAAAAAAAATCTCTGGACCCCGAGTCTGGAAATCCTTTGAACTTTATACCCCGTGGGAAGAGGGGTTTGATGGTTTACATGAAAAGTGCTTTTTGTTCCCATTTTTTAGAGTAGACAGAGGCTGCACAAGTCTTTACCACAGAAAGCAGAAGTAATCATTCTTGTACTCCATCAAATTAGCGGACAAATTTAGCTTTTGCGAGACAAAAGCCCTTGCAAAAAGCAAGAAGTCTCAAACCACACTGAGTTCTTGCAGAAATTTTTGCTGATATTCTGATAATAAGAATAATTATGGTGAGGGTCTCTGGAGACGTTTGATTATGGCGAGGGTCTTTTGGGTGGGGGTACCTGGTCTGCTCCATATGATCCTGTGACTATCTAGGGGTGCTGGGTTCACTGTCTCCATTCAGCCAAAAGTTGGAGAACAGGACTCAGAGATAGCAAGTAGCAGGTTTATTACCAAAGCGACAGTGACAGACTTTTCTGAAGAGAAGGGGCCCACTGGAGGTGGGAGTCATGTGGGGTTGGCCTGTTCTTTTTATGGGCTCTGGAGTTTCCTCCTCTCCTTATCCCCTCCCCTGTCCCCTGTCCATGTACTCCTCACTATTATTCATTGGCGTCCCCTCTGCCCAGTTTTCATTTTCTTTTTTTATTTTCTTTCTTTTTTTGGAACCAGGGATTAAACACAGGGGCACTCGACCACTGAGCCACATCCCCAGCCCTGTTTTGTATTTTATTTAGAGACAGGGTCTCACTGAGTTGCTTAGCACCTCGCTAAGTTGCTGAGCCTGGCTTTGAACTCGCGATCCTCCTGTCTCAGCCTCCCAAGTGCTGGGATTACAAGCATGCGCCACCACGCCCAGTTCAGTTTTCATTTTCGATTGGGTCCCCCACTTGTGTCCACCAGCACTTTTGTCAGCCAGGAAGTGAACATCATCAGAAGCCCCTCCACACACTCCTTTGTTTTGGCTCTGCTCCCAATGTCCTCACTCGCCATCTTGCCCTGGCTCCCTAAGCCCTTCTACACCTCCTTGAATCTAGCAGTCACATTCCTTGGTACTTACCCAAAAAAGCTGAAAACTTATGTCCATAGGAAAACCTGCACATGGATATTTATAGCAGTTTAACTCATCATTGCCAAAGCTTGTAAGCAACCAAGATGTCCCTCAGTAGGTGAATGGATAAACTGTGGTACACATTGTCAATGGAATATTGTTCAGTGCTAGAAAGAAATGAGCTATCAAGCCATGAAGAAGTATGGAGGCAATGTAAATGAACATTACTAAGAAGTCAATCTGAAAAGAGTACATACTGTATGATTTAAACTATGTGACATCTGGAAAGGCAAAACTATGGTGGCAGTTAAAAGTGGTTGTCAGGCCCAGCATGGTGACACAAGCCTGTAATCCCAGCAGCTCGGGAGGTTGAGGCAGGAAGATCACAAATTTGAGGCCAGCCTTGGCAATTTAGCGAGGCCCTGAGCAACTGAGACCCTATCTCTAAATTTTAAAATAAATAAATAAATAAAAATGGCTGGGGATGTGGCTTGGTGATTAATGGTCCCTGGATTCAATCTCCCGTACCAAAAAAAAAAAAAAAAAAAAAAAAAAAAAGGTTAGGAGGAAATATATCAGTATTTTAAAGAATTGTATTCCTGAGTTATTGGGTTATTGCAATATTGTGAAAAATGTATTTAATCTTCATTCAGTTTCCTGGCAAAAAGCTCCTAAATTTTTTTATGCTAATGAGATGACTGGTGACTGGGGGTCCCTAAATAGCTTCAGGTTAGGGGTTGGTTACTAGAAAGATGAGGCAAGATTAGAGGGGTGGAACTTTCAGCCTCACCCCCCAGACTCCATGGAGGGTGACAGCCCAAGATGGAACTGCTCGCCAGTGCCCAGTGATGCATAATTCATCATTACCAGGTAACAAAGCTTCCATTGAAACCTAAAAGATCAGGATTCAAATGAGCTTCTGGATAGCCAAATACTTGGAGGTTCATGGAGGATAGCATGCCCAGAGAGGGCATGGAAGCTCTGTGCCCCTTCCCACATGCCTTGCCCTTTGCATCTCTTCATCTGTCTCCTTGATAATATCCTTTGTAATAAATTGGTGAAGGTATGTAAAGTGTTTCTAGAATTCTGTGAGCAAATTGTCAAATCCAAGGAGAGGGTTGTAAGAACTTAAAGCTGGTTGGTCAGAAGCACAGGCCACGAACTTGTGATTGACATCTGAAGTAGGGAGCAGTCTTGTGGGAGTGAGCCCTCACCAGTGGGATTTGACACTATCTTCAAGTAGACAGTGTTAGAAGTCAATTGAATTAGAGGACACTCAGCTGGTGTCCACTGCAGAATCGGTTGCTGGTCACCTCGTACCTTTTGGTGATCAGAGCTAAAATTGTGTCAGATAAGTTTGGGAGAGTATTAAAAAACCACTTCATCTCTGGTTTTTCCTACATCTCTTACTAATGGTATATTAGAGTTGAATTTTTATTTTCTTTACATCTTTTTCATCTTTTGCATTCTCTATGATATACATCTATATTTTAAAAGGTTATCTAAAACATTGGATATAAGAAGAAACTATAAAAGTAGAATTTAGACTACAGGGTACTTCTTGAGTACTCACGCCACGAATCTTTCTATTGGTCTGACAGTTGTAACATTTAAGCTATATTTGAAATTAGTGTCCTGTCCTGATGTAACTACTCTGATATCCCAACAGATTTTTGGTTTGTTGTTTTGTCCCTTTGCCATGAGGAAATAGCTGTCTAGAGTTCCATTCTCTTGTCCATATGATATGTTATGGATTCTAGAGAATTTTATGTGTTCTTTTGAAGTATGGCAAAAATTGCCTGCTTGTTTTAAACATCGATTTTGGGAAGATATTCATAATGATGTGCTTATGTACCATCTATAAATCTACCCCTTCCACTTTTGCCTGAAGATGTACTTGGGAATAGAGTGTTTCATCACTTCAGTAATTTTCCATAAAATATCAGAAATAAATAAGAGGAGAAAGAAGTGTACTCAAGTGAAATGTATTGAGTATAATTATGTAAGTATAGGACAGAATGAAGTGTTCGAAAGTTATAGGTGCAACTGGAACAAAACCATTTGTTTCTAATAAAATACCAATAGGTGCCAGAATGAAGCTATGATGTGGCCTTTCTCCAGGTACCTTGTCCTCAGTTGACTTGTCATTGTCACTAGCCTTTGGCTACCACCATGCCATACTCTAGCACCATGATTTGTGTGGTGAGGAGAGGCATGTGGTGTTTTGATGCTGAAAGCAATCTTGGGCACCCTCATCTCAGTTCATTGCCGCCTTGAATACTTATTGTGTCAGGCTGTGCATCTAATTCTGTATCAGTCTAGAAGGGAAGACCAAATATACTCAAATCATGCCATGCACAGCAAACTGTGATAGGCAATATAAGCATCAAGTACTGCCAGGACATTGGGGACTGCAGTTTGGGGAATGGAGAGGGAGTCAGTGATACCTACACTGAGCCTTGATAATTAGCACTCAGGGTGTGGTGATAAGTCCCTTCTGTTTGGCATTATGACTTCCTTGGTTGGGAAAAAAATGAACCCAGAAAGTGAGGTGAGGGTTTGATTATTTCATGAGAATAAAAAGTTTAGCCAGGTAAGGTAACACACACCTGTAATACCAGCTGCGGGGAGGCTCAGGCAGGAGGATCTCAAGTTTGAGGCCAACCTGGGTAACTTAGCAAGGCCCTGTCTAAAATAAAATAAAAAGGACTGGGGTTGTAAGTTGGTGGTATAGTGCCTGAGTTCAATCCCCAGGACCAGAAAAAGAATAAAAAGTTTAATTTTTCAGTCTAAGTTAGAGCTAGTCAGAGCTGTGCTCTAAGAAATCTACCCTTGAGAGTGGAGGACACTGGGGAAGGGGCAAGATCAGAGAAATTACCTTTTTCTGTCAAGCATCCAGTCCTGTCATCCCCACTCCAATGGGTCTGCATTTGGCTAATCTCCCAATGAGTAAAAAAACAAAACAAAACAAAACAAAAATCCCCTTAATTCTTTTCTGTCGAGCATCTAATATTTGATTAGGCAATCCCATGAGGATATTCTTCATATTCCCACTTACCTGCATCCTGTGAGCCCAGGAAGATCAAAGTTTCTGATTCCAGGTTTCAACTTTCTTATCTAAAATATGTAAAATAAACCAGGTCCCAGTGACTCAGGAGACTGAGGCAGGAGGATCATGAATTCCAAGCCAGCCTCAGCAACTTAGTGAGGCCCTAGGTAACTTAGCAAGACTCTGTCTCAAAATAAAAATAAAAATAAAAATAAAAAGGTCTGGGGATGTGGCTCAGTGGTTAAGTGTCTCTAGGTTCAATCCCCAGTAACAAAAAATAAATAAAATAATAGGTGAAATATTTTTTAAAAAATTCCAAGTATAGGATATGTGTAGGATTTGTGAACGTGGAGGTTTCTGTTTTTGTTTCATTTTTTGGGCTAGTTTGTAGCATTTCTAGTTAGCTTTATTGTTAGTTTTAATGGAGGTGAACAAAGGGGTGAAAACCTCAAAGAGGCAGATAATGAAAACTTCTCTTATTTGACTTTGTGAGTCCTTTTTGACATATCCCTTCCTTATATCAAAGAATAGCATAAATTTGCTTTCTTCTTTTGGGGAGGAATAAGGAACTGCCTTCTGCAGCATCCATCTATACTTCTGAAGTGTTAGAAAGAGTCTGACATTTGTTTAGAAACTATATCTATAGCTTATATTGCTTAGATTATTATTCCTGCGTCTCATTCCCTCTTAGGAATATCTCTGTCTTCTTGGAAGGAAATCACTGCCTCTTCTTCTCAAACCAAGTTATTCCTGTAAAGCAGTCAACTGTCCTTGGTCACAGAGGTAGGCACATGTTTCAGTCAGTTTTTTTTGTCACTGTGACCAAAACAAAAGTGACAAGAACAATTTTAGAGGAGGAAAAGTTTATTTGGCACTCACAGTTTCAGAGGTCTCAGTCCATAGACAGCCAACTCCATTGCTCTGGGCCTGAGGTGAAGCAGACCTTCAAGGTAGAAAGGTATGGTAGAGCAAAGCAGCTAAGGACAGAATAATCAGGAAGCAGAGAGAGCTTTGGTCATCAAGAACAACCCCCGCCCCCAATGACTCACTTCCTCCAGCCATACCCCACCTGCCTCTGGTTAGCACTCAGTTAATCCCATCAGGGATTAGGTTAAGGTTGTAACCCAATCATTTCTCCTCCAAATCTTCTTGCGTGGTCTCACACTTGGGCTTTTGGGGGACACCAAATATCTGATCTATAACAATACATGAGAGAAAGAATGGGACAATGAGAGAGGGCAACTGCATGGTATTTGAGGTCTCAATTCCAAGTGTTCTGAGGCCAGATACATCCACATGCTTTGGTTTGGTTATGTGAGCCATTAACCTTGCTTTTCGTATATGATGTTAGACTTGAGTTTTGGTGACCTATTTTTAAAAATGCCCAAAGAAAACACTCCTAATCTGTCCACTCTTTCATCCCTACCACAACTGCCCTCTTCAATATTCTCATGACCTCTTATTTAGTGTTAGTTTTCTGACGGCCCCTCTTATTCACCAAGAAAACAAATATTTGATCTTGTTTAACTTTATTGCAGGACTATATTCATGTACACATGACCTGTGCAGATGTACAGAGCCCCATTTTTAGAAGGGCCCTGTGCTTGGTTTAAGGCTTTGCTGTCGAAAACCTGAAATTCTTAATGATTGTATCTCTGTCTGATCTTGTTTTCTCTAAGTAAAGTCTGGTGGGACAATGAAGCCTGTACACAGGCCGGGCATGGAACTGGATGGGGCCACAGGCTCGGGGTAGCAGGCTGTGTCCATGCCGAGCAGTTGGCATGACTGCAGGGCACATATGTATATGTTTAGTGCAGTCTGGGCAGCTTCAGTCCCCAGAAGAGCAGCAGGGCCCAAATTAGGAGCAGCGATGGTATCAGCAGCTATGGATCAGGGACAGAGGTAGTAGTCCACATGGGAACGTGCTGGGAACCAAAGTGGGAGGTTGACTTGCCCATCTGTCCCCAGAGCCTGTCCTTGGCAGCATTTGCACAAATATTAAACTCTGTGGCTTGAATACCAGGATAGAGGTTGCCTGTGTTCAAGCAGGAAAGGTTTTCAGTAAATCATTACCAAACAAAAGCACACACAGACATGGGCATTGCACTAACACATACCAGGGAGTTACTAGAATTCCTCAAAACGTTTAGAATCTCTGGTTTGGAAAATTGCTACCACACTGGTCATGGTGGTGCACACCTGTAATCCCAGTAGCTCAGAGGCTGAGGCAGGAGGATCATGAGTTCAAAGCCAGCCTCAAAAACTTAGCAAGGCCCTGAGCAACTCAGCAAGATCCTGTCTCTAAATA